>JASDQU010025231.1:13946-35974 GCA_032191745.1 Picea mariana
TTTCCATCACATGGTATGGAAGCCTTTTTTTCCAAGAAAAAACTCTAATTTCCTCTCTTCTTTCGCCTCCAAAAATCCCCTCTCTTTTCCCATTCGAATTTCTTTTTCTTTGCATGAGTGAAAGATGGAAAACAAGAGTCCTAAACCAACTTATTTTTATGGGGGAAAAATTTCCCAGATTGTAGGACATGGTGACTTATATCTAAGAGTTTGTTTCATTCACTCCTCTTATCTTCAATTTAGACTATAGTCTAGGCTCAATATAGTGGAGGTTAATGACATGTTTAGTATAGGAAATGACTTAGGATTCTAGGCATGTAAAATTCTCTTAGACCCCCTCACCTTTCCCTTCTTGTAGTATCATATGTTAGCCTATGGCTTACCTTTACCAATCATTAAGTCTAAATTGTCACCTATATTTGTATTATTCATTTAGGATATTAGTAATATATCCTCAAATGATGACTAATGAGTTAGTTAAGATTGACTAGCCTAGTCATCATGCATGCTTTTAGGATCTAGAGCAAATCTCTCTATGAGGTGGCATCACCCATTGTACTATAAATATGTAACATTGGAGTGAATAATACAGTGTTGGCTAATATGCCTTTTCCGCCATGTTGTTGTTCTTGTTTCTGTTTTATCAATTGTTGTTGTTCTTGTTTATGATTTATCAATTGGTATCAGAGCTCTTATGATCTTAAGGGAATCGTAACTCCATGTTATTTTTCCATGGGAACTGAGGTGCAACAAAAGAGAACTTGTTGATGATTTGGATGGACATTGAGCGACCATACGAAGCCACAAATCTAAACCTAAACTTCACGAATCTGGATCTGGAGTAGGTGTTGCAGATCGGATCTAGTGATGTGGATCGATCTAGGAAGAGAGAGCCCACGGCCTTCAAAGCACTGATCAACCTACACATCTGCTAGAAGAATCGAATTGTGTTTGCATTCTATTTCTTATGTCTTGGAAAGCGAGATAGAGAACTAAACTGAAAATTCCTTCGGGTAGTTGGTTAAGGTTTTTGGATTTTTAGAGCGCTCAATATGTTATTTGTGTGTTGCTTTTGCACTGCTACAATTCTAACTTCTGCATCTAACGCATGAATCACCAGCCTCAATGCTCTCTAATTTTTTTTTACGGCACCACGATGATCAAATGGCTTAATATCAGAGTTGTTATGATCCTCGGATCTATTTGCATGGTGCTTAGGAGAGAAAATCCATAGAAGTTGTCATCAAATCTATGGATCTGTGCGATTTATTGATTTGTTCGTTGAGGGAAGAGATCTACGTGTGTGCTGAGGAGATTGAAGACCTATGTGAAGGCGATTGCTATTCGTTGTAAGATCGTTTGTTGGGTGACCCCATGCTAAACTCTCAGAGTTCCGGCCATTTAATGAAATCAGTCATATTCAGATTCTTGCACACTCCAGTTTCATCTCGGATTCTTGTAGCGAGAGACTGCGAGAGGCCTCTTCTCGACAGAGTACCGAGAGCAATTTCCACAGCCGCGTGCTCGTCCTGGCGTAAACTGGTATAAAATTTGGAGCTTTTGAAGGTAATACATAAAGGATTCCTTTGAAAATGGTACTCTTCATCTCATTGGCCTTTTGAGTGATGATGGCGTTCACTCACGATTAGATCAGTTCCAGTTGCTTTTGAAAGGTGCCGCACAAAATGGTGAAAAAAGAATCCGAGTGCATGTCCTCATAGATGGTCATGATTGTCTTGATGGGTCAAGTATTGGGTATGTAGAGACACTAGAGAATGATCTTGTCGAGTTATAGAAACAGGGTGTTGATGCACATATTGCCTCTGGTGGAGGTCGCATGTATGTGACCACTGCATTGAAAAGAGGGAGAGAACACCATCAATGAGATCTCCCATCACGATCCCTGTTGGCAGGAGCAGCGGAGAGATGAAGAAGAATGGTTTAGAAGTTCAGGATCAAGTTTGGCTGTACGATCTAGAACCATTGGAACCATTGGAACAGGTACATACTCGTTTATATTCTGCAGGCCCATTTCTACACCGTTTTTTTTTTTAATCTTTCAGGATCGGCAAGAGCATCGTGTCACCAGTCCAACCTCCATTGAAGAGGATATCGTTGTTGCTTGAAGATCGGTCTGTCAGAATATATCACCTGTTGAAGATCGAGATTGTTATTGCTGTTGAATATCGGTCTGTCAGAGATCGGGATTATTGTTGTTGAAGATCAGGATTGTTTGCAACTTAGTTATCATGGATCTTCCTCCATGTATTTTCTCAAGATCTAGGTGCTCATGGAAACCACAAAATCTTCAGATCTGCAAATTTGATCGCACCAAATTTCATATTCACCAGCTGTCCAATATTCACCAACTGTCCAATTAAGGGTGAACATGCAACTCACCAAAATTGTCCACGACACATTTTTTTAAAGGGAAAAGTGAATGGTGATTTTTCTCTTTTATTAGAAAGAATACCTGCTTTGGAGATTTCTGGAGTTAGTCTAAATTAAATTTGTTTTGGGTTATGATATTACTATCCATCTTTTTGGTTAAAAGATTATTGAAATCTTTTTTGAATGGCATATGTTAAATTTGGGTCTGGGTGACCTCCTCCAAAATCATCCTTTGGAGTGCAATTTATTAATGAGCCCTCACTAGCAGACAACTCCTCCACAAAAATCTTTTTGGCATATATCCCAGCCACTCCATGAAGTGCATCATAACAGAACGTGAATTTGGGGCATGTAAGAAGCTTTTGCATAGCTTCAAAGTCAAATATAGTCTTCATCAATTTAACATAATGTTCAGTGGGATCAAAGACATCCACAGCAAAAGGTCCCTCGGGGCCACCAAATGTTGTTATGCCTATGTTTGAAGTGTCTACGTTTGGGAGATCTTCTGCAGTAAAATACTCCATTTCAAGAGTTTTTTATTCTGCAGTAAAATATTTTCTTGGAAAGAAGTTTTTTTGTGACTCCATAAAATTCCGTTGCCATCATTGCAGCAAATGCAGTTGAAGCCATTCCATACTTCAGCTCTGGATTGAAAGGTGTTGCAAGGAGCATGCCAACATCGGCTGCACTTGATGTAGTTGCGAAAAAAAAAAAAGTCTGAATAGCCAAGTGGAGGTTTATTTAGATTGTTGATGGTAAGTGTGATTAGTCTATACTCCATTCACAAGTATAGTTGAGGACTTGTGAAAGTGAAATTGAAGAAGCTTGAAGTCTAGTCTTAAAATCGATGAGGTTCGTGTAGTTGTTACAAAATTGAAATGGGGTAATTGAAGCTTGGTTGCCAAAACTTTGTAAAAAGGAGTTATCAGGTTCTTCTTATAAGTTAAGTTGGGACATGAAGACCATTGAAGGCTTCTATTTGTATTGTGATCACAAGGGAATCCATAGTAAAATGAAGTCTTTTTGTCTGTGTCCTAGAGCCGTCCGAAATTGAATAAGGGGATCTTAGGAACATCTTGCATTGTGTGTGATGGTGAATGATTCCTTGAATGTTTTCATAATGTTTTATGTCTAGTTTTGACATAAATACACTTACAATTTGTCATACGACAATACACACATGGCCTTCCAAGCAAGTTAATTCAAGCACACAATTAATGCTAGTGAAGTATACACAATCAAAGCACATATGATTAAACATCTATGAAGATAATTCTCAAGCATTCAAGACGTCAACTACATCAGTAATGGACAAATCAAAGTTTTCGAACTCAACACATCATAGAGCATTTGAAGTTAAATTGTAAACTTGCAAACAATGTTTGTTGTAAGATTACTTAATCAGGATTTATTGTAACTTGCAAATTGTCCTTTCGTAAGTTTATTTGTCTTTTTAAAATCAAGTTGAGTTGAATTGAATTTGTCATAAGGTGCATTTACGGCTGAGCCCGACACCCTAGAGTCATTTTGAGTCATAATTGACAAGGATGAATACTTGAAACTCATATCATTGTAATACTTTGGGATGCATTTTCGGTGGTAACCGACATCCTCAACTTCCTGGAAGCAAGTTCAAGCAAGGAAAATTCAAGTGAGCATGAAGTTCAAGCGAGCGATTCAAGCGAGCGAGTTGCAGATAATCCTTCTTCTGTCAAGTCAAATTGTAATCAGGATCTACCTGCACAAGGAGACCTCTTTTAGTGTTTTTGAAATGGATCGAAGTTTTGAATTATTAGAGTTACTGAACACTCTAATAAACACCATTGAAGAAAACACAGTGACATTGAACGAAACTCTTCAATCAGTGCTAACTTGTTTGCAAGTGACGCAAGCTAAAGTTAGACTTCTTCAATCTCTATCCCAACTATTTAATGATGAGTTGACTGATCTCAAAAATCAGCAGCCAGTGAAGTGTTCCGAACTAGTTTTTGTACAGAACAACCCTCTCTATGATGATAATGATGATGATGATGATGATGTTTTTGATCAACAATCAGTGAAGGAACAACAATGTGATACAACTTGAGAATCAGTTTTAGACAAAGTTGAAACTATTCATGAACCTACATTTCAAGAGTTTTCTTTTGATTTTAGTAAAGAAAACCTTTCAATGATGCATCAACATGTAGTAAATCCACTTCCACGGATTTCAAAGCAGCAGGTTCAGAGTACTCTTTCCAAGCCCATCATCAGACCTCGGGAAGAAATCATCTACAACAAGAATAGAACAGGACTTGGATATGACAAGGAAGTTACCTTTTAGATTCTTGATTATTCCATACCAATCAAGCTCCAAAGTGCTGGATTCCTTCAAGAAGATTCAACTTCACCTGTTCAAGTTCAACATCAGAATGATAAGTACCAACATTGTAATCGAGTTGGTCACAAGGAGAATCGGTGTTTTGATCTCCATCCTTGCCAGCATTGTGGCAAGCATAACCATTCTTCAAACAACTGTTCAACACTGAAGAAACCTACAAGATTGAAGATTCACTATCAGTGGATTGATCCTTGGAAATGGTCATCAACAACCAAGCAATTATATAAGTCTTACCATAGAATTCAATCTCGAGTATGGTACTCTCTTAAGCATAGAAGGGGGGAGTACAATGATGAAACTCTCATGCACCTTAAGGGGGGGAGTTCAAAATTCCAGTGATGATGGTTGATAAAACCACTTGTGGTCTCTCCTTTCAACTGACAAAGGGGGGAATTGATGATGGAATTGAGGATGGTTTTCAGATAAAAAGTTTCGACAACAACAAACATCAAGTATGTCAGATGGGCATGAAATTTGCCAAATGGGCAACTGCGGTCTGTAGATGACAGACTTTGGCAGAATTATGGTTCAATAAGTTTAAGTTGAATCATATAGATTTTTATTTTGAGAGAAATGATGTGAACATTTGGTTCACATAGATGGTCATTCGGCCTAGCAGAGGACAAGAGGATCCTTCTGCATTGCAGCTTGGCACATGATTGAGTTGTTAGGCATTTTCAGGGACGTGTCAGACTAGAAGTTGATACACTTCTCTTGGTTCACTCTCATCAGATTGGATTTTACATTAAGTAAACAATTTGCATGCATCCTGGCTCACATGATTACATTGTGAGATTTTCCAGAGATAGCATACTTTGGCAAGATTATGGTTCAATGAATTGCAATTGAATCATACACATGATACATTGAGATGTTGTTGGACACCTAAAAGTGTCAAGATTGGTTAGTGGTTATCCAAAAACCATCAGATACATGGTATCAATTGGTTAGTGGTCATCCCAAACCATAGATTCAGAGAGCACTTTCAGTGATACACTAATAGTAGAGTGGTGATACTACATGTTGACCAATTAACAAAAGACATCAGATTCTTCTAGCTAAAATACTTGGCAAAATGATCAAATTGTCAAGCAATCAAGAAATGTTCAGATATTACAGCTGTTCACTTCCATATCTCAACTCTCTTCTAGTTCATTTCAAATGAACATGTTCAACATCCAGATTGGCGGTTTTTTAGGAAGTTCTTCATTGAGGCTCAGTACAGGAATTTCAGTATGAAGACTTGGAATTGATACCAGTTTATGCTTTATTGATGGTATTATTGATCAAACTTGTGATTGAGGGGGGATTGTTAGCCTATGACTTACCTTTACCAATCACTAAGTCTAAATTGTCGCCTATATTTGTATTATTCATTTAGGATATTAGTAATATATCCTCAAATGATGACTAATGAGTTAGTTAATTGCCTAGCCTAGTCATCATGCATGATTTTAGGATCTAGAGCAAATCTCTCTATGAGGTGGCATCACCCATTGTACTATAAATATATAACATTGGAGTGAATAATACAGTGTTGGATAATATGCCTTTTCCGCCATGTTGTTGTTCTTGTTTCTGTTTTATCAATTGTTGTTGCTCTTGTTTATGATTTATCATCATAGCCCCTTTAAGTGTTCATTCTTAGTCAACCTTGGTTATTTTATTAACTACAAAATATCAATATTTACAAGTATTCAAATTACTCGTGGATTGTCTACCTCATGGTGTGAATAAGGAATAGTAATAAAATATATATGCGAAAGTATTTAAAGGTAAATAAATATATAATATTCAAGAGGGTCAAAACTAGGACATTACAGACATTGATTGTCAATGCAACTATATCAAATAGGTTGTAATTTTAACCTCGAAATAAAAAGTGGGTGCTACTAGTAGCACCACTTTTTGATTCATGGATAAATTTTAATGTTTTTGTTTGCAATGGTACTAGTTTTCAGGGCCACAATTTCAATGACTTGTAATTTTAACCCCCCCCTAAAAAAGGGATGTTACTGGTAGCACCCCTTTTCATTTTGGGGGTCAATTTTAAGGTTTTTGTTAGCAAGATTAGTGATCATAATTGCAATTTTTTTTCTTCGAAATTTTAACCTAAAAAAGGGTGCTACTTGTAGTACCACATTTTGAAAGTGGGGTAAAAATAGCCACCAAATGCAACCTATAAAAAATGAGAATTCTGGAGATTTCTCATCAAGTTGATAACTATGTTTTATCTTCTTTCATCATTTATATGGAACCCTTATCCTCTTGCTACATCTGTTATGCCGTTGGTGTGAGTGTTACATGCCGTATCTTTCCCCGACAACTTGGGCCATTTTTACCCTTTCACATACCCTTATCCACTCCAATGGCATTTGTGTTGGATTTGCCACCAACAGTTAAGAAAATATGATATTGTGATTGGTTTGTTAGTGGATGCCATTATATGTAACATCTGTCACCTTCAAGTTTGTCTCAATTCTCAACTTCTCATTATTCAATTGAATGGAATTTATCATGTGCATAACCCTTTTTAGAAAGTATTTACTAGTTATAATTTTAAAGTGCAATCATTTGAATCTATTTCATTTAACCATGTCCCCATAATCCATAATAACTTTTTAGATACTATTTCTAATAGCATTGAAGATTGGAATTTAACACATGCATCAATAAGAAGATAACCTTTTGCATTCACATCTAATATCATATGTAATCAAAGACAACATTTCACATTTGCATAACACATGTTATATCAAAACTTGCATCCATAATGCATACATATATATCCTTATATATATTAGCACAACATAAAAGTGTTCATAAAGGAGTCCATCACTCTAAAGCCACTACATGATCACGGCATGCTACATACAAAAAATGGGGCATAATTCCTATCTATATCTAACTATTCATGTCCCTCACCATTATCTAATGGGGGGGTCTTGAGCCAAGGGTATCATTCCCCCCTAGATAAATATCTCACACACTCACCAACCATAGTTTCAACCCTAAAGATCGAGCATCAATTAGGCTGTACCCTGATATAGGTTACCACATCAAGATCATCAAGGTTCTTCCATCCAAGCTATGATACTCCCCATAGTGATTGGTCTAATTGATATTGTATATTATATACCACCTGCCACTCCACCGTATTAATATTACAGCTCTGTCTATGCCCTAATAGGCCCAAGTCCCTATGTTCGAATTTCCCTCATTAACACGCTTGGTCTGTCAGCCTCATTAGCAATATATATGCACACACATATAATGGAAGGTAAATATCATATATTGAAATATTCTACTCTATGCATAAATAAAAAAATACATAAGCACTTACCATTTGGGCCCATGCTCATCCACATGGTAGGGGAAGCTTAGGGTCTCCCTGATAATTCATTCCCTCATATGAGTAGTCTTTAATATGGATTGATAATTGACCTCAATGTGCAAAATAAGTCATGGTAAAACATGTTCCCCATAATATCTCCTCCTCCCATCTCAACAAATGACCCAATTGATGCATCCTCAACTCTCAAGGACCTGCATCTCGAGTACGTGCATGGGGACATAGGGACATATTCTTATCATAGAAGAAAGCACATAATAATGTACCAAATATACTATTATCTCCTATTATCCTATGAAAAGAGGTCAATTATTATCACATGGCTATCAACAATATCTAGGCCCACCCATAGTAGGTCCCTACTATTACAATCCCTATGAGAATCTCTAATCCTCTAGATATGTTGTGAGGGGCACTAGTCCCTACAATGTGCACCACTATTGCTGCAATTTATCATGTCTCAAGCCATTCCATATTTGTTATTTGGATGATGCGATTCTTCATCATAACATTCTAATTGCATAGACTTTGATTGATTTTCCATCTATGTCATTGGATTTTTTTATTCTGAACCCTTCAAAAGGTTATTTTTATATTTTGATGCTTTGATACTTCATCTAGACACCTTTTTCCCCTGAAGTAGTGTCAAAATTATTACTCCAACACCTAGGTACTTTGTTATCTAGTGATTTCCTTACTACAATCAAATTAGCAGCTCACAAAAAAATAATACACTACTGAAATATTCAACTCAATATCATGTAGTGGAAGCATAAACTAGGAAACCAAATCAAGAACATATGAACAACATAATTTTTGGGTAAATACCCATGGAAAAAACTTGGAGGGAAAACTAGTGTTGAGAACAATTTTATTATGCTAAAATCAGGACTCCCATAACAAGGATAATGGTCCACTGAGATAAATACAACTACAGACTAACCTGACAAGGGATGACCTGCTATACAATCATTTATGGCACACTTTTCTAGGCATCCTTGACTATCTCTTCTATGATCCATGGATATCCGATACTTTCCCCATTGCGACCCTCGAATGTATGTGACTGTCTCCTTTGTGTCCCATAGATGTGTATAGAGAAACTGTATGGAAAGATTCATATGCTCCAACACTCTCCTATGGCTTCCTTCTGTTGAAACCCACCTACTTATACCTCTATTCTCTCTTCTCCTTGACCTGTACGATCTCTATATGAAGTTCCTTCTTCATATATCCAAGATCTTTAACCACTTTCCTTCGTGATCCAATAATCTGTTTCGAATCCCTCAACACTTGTCAAGTTTCTTTCTCCTTCACCCTAGCCTTGATTTTATAATCGTGAGTTACTCTCACTTTTATATTTATATTACATGCTACATGATAAGTACTTTTAGCATGTTTCATAAATAACTTAATTAACTAATTACATAATTAATTAATAAAAGCAATTTATTTTAATAATTCCTTTAACTAAAGTGATTCTGCAAGAGTAGAAGGCTTTGGATGTAGTCCACATGTCTAGACAAATATACCTATGCGAAAATACATGTTCGATGCTACCACTAACATCAAAACTCTGTCTTAGCATGGAAGGTATTTTCTGAAGAGCCACCTGGAACTGGTTCTACCTATGACTCTGGAACAATGTCACCCACATCATCCTGCATACTGGCATTCCTCCAACCTCGCTAGTTATCTGTCCCTGAACACTGGAAGTATCAAAATTGATGACGCTATATATCAATTCCATTAAGTTTTAAAACTTCGCCGAAGGTCTGTTGTCCCTCAATGTGATCTTGTAATCTTCTTGCTCTTGACCATCCATCAATGTCATCTTGTACCAACTCAGTATCCTAACAGAACTGGAAGGGGATAAATCCCTCTTCCCCTTTGAAGTCTCATTCCCCACATTAGAAGTCTGTGAACTTTGCTCATCCTTCGGCTACTCACCATTGAGAGACTCCTTCTCCTCAAACTCTGTCTCTAAAATCGATCCATGATCCAAGATACCCTTGGATCCTCTTACAGGTTGGCCCTGCAACCTATATAACCTTCCCTAATTGACACCAATGCTCACTGTTGTGTCAAGGATAGCTCCGTCTGAACATATGTGTACTCTCCCTTTCTGAAAATTAACTGCAAAACCCATGTCCTCCAAAAATGAAACTGAGAGCAAGCTCTTCTTCAGTTCTGGTACATACAACACATCTTCCACCTTCAGAAAACCTCTTGACTTGAGATGGAATATGGCTGTCCCAACTCCTTCTACACCACACACTTGGAATGAGTGCCAAGATTGACATGTAAACTTGAGTCCATATATAACCAATTAGTGAAGAACTCACGTGTCCCCGTCATGTGATGAGAAGCACCACTATCCAGGTACCATGAACTCCTTGAGTAGGTGTTGGTAGAGAGTCATGTGAACATTGGGAATTCCTTCTCAAATTTTGTTGCAAACACATCTAGTTGCATCTCTGTTGATGCTACTATCTATGTCTTCTATTTCCTCTTCTTCTCTGGACACTATGATGCATGGTTCCCAAACTTGTGGCACGTGAAGCACTCGAGTTTACTCAAATCCTTCTTTCCTGGCAGTGAGGTTGACTCCTAACTGTTACCCTTCTTACTATAACTCTTTCCTTTTCCCTTCCTTGTCTTACTAACAAGGGCCAAGTTATATTCACTACCTCCTTGTTTGTTGCCTTTATAATCTTCCCGAGTCTCTTCCTCGATGCAATCATCCCAAAGTCTCTGCCAATCTGGGATATTCTCTAGAGCAAAAAATCCTTTGAAAAATGGTTCCCATGACTTGGGAAGACCTTTTAATGCCATGATAATGAGCTCTGCATCCTCTTTTTTCTCCCTTATGTCTGTAAGTTCATCACACATCTGCTTGATCCTCATGAGATATCTGGTAACATTATCCAATCTAGATATTTGAACTGATTTGAGTTTATTCCTTAATATCATCTTCTTATTCATGTTCTTGATTTGGAATAAACTTACCAAGGAATCAAACATCTCTTTGGCTGTCTTCTTCTCGTTTAGGTGAGGGATTAGATGATCCTTCACAGAATCTAGGATGACTCTTTCTACTTTGATCTCCTTCTTGTTGTGAGGATATAAAGCTTTCGGATCTGTCAGTGGAGTAACTGCTTTATCCACTAGCTCCCAAAGGTGATACTCTTTAAATTCCAAAGTAACTCTTTCTTTCCATGATAGGAATTTGGATGCTCCATCCAATCTATCTTCAACTCTCAACAATGCTGCTCCCATCCCTAAGACTTGATAAATTGCCTTGAAAATAAATTGCTGCTGGAAAACTACCCCTGTACTGATCTAGCTTCCTTTCAGAGCATGTTCTCTGATATCATGTCAAAATTCTTACTCCAAAACCTAAGTACTTTTTTATCTAGTGATTTCCTTACTGCAATTAGATTAGAAACTCACAAAACAATAATGCACTATTGAAATGTTCAACTCAATATCATGCAATGGAAGAATAAACTAAGAAACCAAATCAAGCACACATGAACACCATAAGTTTTGGGTAAATACACTTGGAAAAACCCTGGAGGGAAAACTAGTGCTGAGAATGATTTTATTATGCTAAAATCAGGGCTCCCGTAATAGGGATAATGTCCCACTGAGAGAAATACAACTACAAACTAACCTGGAAAGGACTGACATGTTGTACAATCAATTATGGCCCACTTTTCTAGGCATCCACAACTTTCTCTTCTGTGACCCGTGGATATCGATGACTTTCCCCACTATGACCCATGGATTTCCATGACTGTCTCCTCTATGGCCAGCAGATGTGTATGGAAAACTTGTAAATAAAGCTCTGTATGCTCCAACACTCCCCTGTGGATTCCTTCTATTGAAACCCACTTGCGTATGCATTTGTTCTCTCTTCTCCTTGACCTATATGATATATATATATATATGAAGTTCCTTATTCACCTATCCAATATCTTGAACCACTATCCTTCATGATCCAACACTCTGTGTCGACTCCCTCAACACCTGTCAAGTGTCTTTCTCCTTCACCCTAGCCTTGCTTTTATAATCATGAGTTACAATTTATAATCTCCAAAGTGATATACGGTTGAGAATACTTCTCACACTCACTTTTAGATTTAGATTACATGCTGCATGCTAAGTACTTTCAGCATGTTTCATAAATAACTCAATTAACTAATTACATAATTAATTAATAAAAACAATTTACTTTAATAATTCCTTTAACTAAAGTAAATTCAAGAGTAGAAGTATTTGGATGATTTCCACATGTCTATACACATAGACATGTGCATAAATACCTGTTTGGTGCTACCACTAACATCAACAAGAAGTAGGGAATGCACTTGTTTTCCTTTCATAAGCACCTTTATGCTTTGGTATTAGTGGAAATGTGTGTAGGAATTCACCATGGATGCTCTCGTCTATGTATGATATGTGGACCTATTTATTTAACCTCTTTCACTTGGCATATAGCTTGGATTCACTCCCCCGTGTATGTTTCATTGGCCATTCATTCCCCTTGGAATCACTCATAGAAGCACTTTTGATCGGGTAGATGGATTAGCCCATCCATTTTTTGCATTTATCATTTACCTAATAGTATATATTTCCTACATAGGTTCCCTAGTCTAGTATTGTTGCATTTTAATACCCATGATGTTGCATCCTCCTTAGGATTGGGAGTTCCTATGGTCCACATCCCAAAGTTAAGCTTCATACATATTTCCTCATATGTTGACAACCTTACCTTTTGGACTCCCACATTATTGGTTAATATAACATCTATTCCATTATCACATATCATAATCCCTCCACTTCATACATACCGTGAAAATTATTCATTTTTATAGGTCCTCCATTCACCAACCCTCAAGGAGATTATCACTCATGCCTCTGCCCTTTCTTACTTCCATTTGTAGTTTTTACCTCCAATAATACATTCATCTAGTTGTTGACTAGGGAGTTTATCTCATCACACTTCCCCTATTTTTCCACTTGGTTTCCTTGTGAGATTCCATTTGGACATTGTGTCTTTCAACACATTGGTTAGATTCTTTGATGGGGCCTTGTCCCCTCATGGTGGTCTTTCACCACCCTCGGCACCCTTGTTGAAGCAGGTTATTATGGATAAGTTTTGGGAATTGTGCAGAAGTAGACCACGCTACATTTTGAGAAAGGAGCAACGCATGCTAAAAACAATTAGTGCATTTTAAGGAGTTAGCGTGCAAGAGGTGGAAGTTAGTTAGGAGTTTTGGGACATTTTGTCCACATTGTAATGGGATAAGCCCTATTGTAAAACTCTAAATATGTAATGAGTTTTGGGTAGAAGGTAATAATATGAAATCTGAAATCTCAAATCATGACGGATAAGTGGTGAACATTCAAGAGGAAGAGCCTAGTTGAGTTAGGTGTTGAGCAATGCATAATGAGCTAAGTTGAATATCATTCAAGAGGAATGTGTGCACTTAATCATATAATGATTTGGGAAGGTTTGGGTTTTTTATTGAATATTTATGTATGAGCGCAGTACAAATGAATGCAATGGATATTATGAATGAATGAATAAGAAGCCAACCATTTTGGACGTAGGCTAGTTTGGGGTGAACCATGTTAATCCTTGTGTTCTAATGTGCATGATGTTATGATGTGTTTACTTGTTCTGTTTAATGTGCACCTATGATGAATGGTTAATATGCATATGCTATATCTGTTAAATGGTTCTGCGTATATGATGAATGGTTAAATGAATCTGTCATAGATCTTAGTACTAATATGGTTTCATGCAGATAACATATGAATGGATGTTAAGTAAAAATTAAGGAATGGATGCCTCATATTCCCCCATGACTACAGAAACCCGGTTCCTGCAGTCCCCATAGGTACTTCGGGTGAGACTTCACCTTCTTGCGGGTGATACCAAAAGGGATGATATCTTGGGATTTGTTGGTGAATTAATGTTTAACCCCAGGTCTTCCCACTCTGTGCCAATAAATGGTTCCATTGTTGGGATTGGGATATGCGAATGAGGGGGATGTGGAGGCCCCCTAAGGCAGAGATCACATAATGGTTGAATACTAAGGAGATCGAGTTTTTAGTAGCTCATAATAAGAATCCAAGGATCAACGTAGAGGAATGGTTACAAAGGTATGTTTTTACAGATTTACTTGAAATTTTGTTCGTTGAATTTCCGAATGTGTTAGCAGAGTTGATCCAAAGATTTATTGAACAAATTGGAAGATATCGACCTGCAGTTCCGAGGAATTGGACTCTTGAATTGATTCGACAAGTTAATGAAGTAAGCAATAAGACATCACACACAATTGACTATTGGTTGGATAGTGTGCTTGGAGGTTACATTACTGAATTTTCCATAGATTATTCTTAGTCTTACATTGTTGGTGAAAGAGAATTCTTTAAGGGACTGCAAAGAATATATCTAAAGTCAATATCTACGTGGATTAATATGTTGTTGTGCGACAAAAGAGTGATGAGAATGGAATATGATTTCTAAACACCTTCACACACATAGGGGAACTGGGTTCTAACCAGGGAATGAAATTAGTGTAGAAAGGGATGAAAAGAAGGAATGAAGAACAAACGAGATGAGGATGTTGAGTGAAGAAGAGTGTGCGACGAATGAAGAAATCAAATTATTGCATAGTGGTAAGATATTTAAACCGAATAAGAAGATGACTGTGGCTGAGAGAGAAGGGAAGAATAGTGAGATCGAGGAAAGAGACACTATTGCAATACTCCAAATCGAAGGGAGTATACACACATAAGAAAATATCCGTCAACTCAATCTAGTAGAAGAAGGTCCCACTCCAATCGAACTCTGCGTTGAACCCACAAACCCGTGTGCATCACCAAAAATTGAGGTAAGATTAGAAGTTTTGTCAATTGTAGTTAGTGGAGGAAGTAAGGATATTAGTAGAAGTAATTAAAGTTGTGGAAGTAGTATGTCGAGTTAGAATCAATTAGTATTATCAGAAAATAATAACACACAAAATACGATGGTAGGGGTAGATCCCACCCTAAGGATGCCTCTCTTCCAAGGGGTTGGTTCAGAAGATCTATAACATCATCTCTTAATTTGTGACACGATATGGACTATGAAGAACATCCAGGATGATGATATGAAGATTGCGCAGTTGGGAACAATCGAGTCGCCAAGTCTTGTCCTTCTTCTGCACCAGTACAATCGGGCTTCCGTAAGGGAAGGAACTGGGTCTGATGTGCCCCTTTTGAATAAGCTATTGGATATGATGCTTGATTTCATCATTTTCCATCAGCGAGCAACGATAGACTGGTCCATTAGACAGAGGTGCATCGAGGGTTAGATAAATTGGATGCTTGACTTGGTAGTGCATTGGTACCCCGATGGGTGAGGATAATATGTCTTTGTAATCTTCCACGATCCCATCCACTTGCTTTTTCTATAAAGAGAGGCTCTATGTAGAGGCCACAAATGTGGCAGTGATCTTCTGATTATTGTGAGCACGGATCACAAAGAAGACATAATTCTCGGTCTGTGAAATGACCTTACTGCATTGCTTAACAGAGAATAAAAAAATAATGGTAGGCGACGCTACCTCTGGTATCCTGTACAATTGTCTACCCAAAGTGATAATAAAACTACGGGGTATAGACTCATACACATCATGATGCTTCCACAAATATGGTTCTCCTAAAAGAACATCACAAACTTCAAGGGGATCAATATCTCAAAATACCTCATCTTTGAAAGGCTTGATGTCGTAGGGAAGATGACACTATTGACTGACACAACGATCTCTTCCTTGGCAAAGCCATCCGATGGTGTAGGGATGTGGGTGCGGTGTCATTGGTAGGTCCAATCACTTGAAGACCTCTGTCGAGATCTGGTTCTTATGATTTCCGCTATCGACAATGAAATGGAGCAGAGCCCTCTTTACCCACATCTATGAGTAAAAGAGACATTCCCCTTTCTCTAGTTCTTTTGGTTTGCTTGGATGGACTTTGGTGGTAGCAACAGTGGCACTAGGTTCAACATCGATGATCCTTTTCCCTCCTTCTAGATTTGATTCAGAGTTAGAATTAGCCTCAAACTCGAATGCGTTTAGCTTGGCCATGAGTGACTGCTTGGAGTGACATTCTTCATTGTTGTGCTAAGGGATTTTATGGTATTCACACCATTTTCCCGTGTCCTTCTTCGTCTTTTCATTTCCTTTATTGTGTTGCAGCTTGGACTGGTTGTCCTGAGAGTGGCCATATTTTTTCTGTCTCTTGATGTGTGGTTTGGGGTCGCCTTTTCGCTTCTTCAAACGTGAGGAATTTGCAGATCCAAACTCTTGTCTCTTCTACTTAAATTTCTGATCGATCTTGACAACATAATCTATAAGTTGTACTCAAGGAGGTGATGTGTAGAAACTCCATTTCTGTTTGAATGTATCTATGAAAAAAACCATGGTATTTGAGCACCAGATGCCGCTCAGAGTCATTGATACCCAATTTGGTGTGCAGGGTATGGAAAATATAGGTGAAATCTAGTATTGTCTGGTCCCTTTCTTAACGCAGGGTGGTCCATCTGGTGAACTGGTCCTCGTAGCTTCTAACGGGGTAGTACTATTCTTTAATGGCATCCCGAAAGGAATCCCATCTAGGGGAAACCAAAATTATTGCAGATTCCTCTATGGCCCTTTGCTCCGAGTAAGTATCCCACCAATCCTTAACATGGGGGACGAACTTGAGGAGTGCAAAAGTAATCTTTTCCCTATCGGAAAAATTGTGGACCGAAAAATACCCTTCGATCAGATTCAACCATTTATCTATAACATTTGCATCTTTCAATCCTTTAGATAATGGAATATCAAAATTTGCATGTACCTTGAAGGGGGTTGCATGGTCGCTTGTTGAAGATGCTTCTCCTGTGGGTAGTTGCCGAAGGATCTGCGCAAAGTTGTCCATCGTTTCATTCCTTTGTCGCATGAGGGCTTCCTCGAGCAACATTTTAAAAGAATCTCTTGCTGCATCATCTTTCTTTTTTTCCCCCATGGGTTGTTTTCGGGCTCAACGTGATCGATCTTGCAACGAATCGATTGGCTTGAGTCCCAAATTCTTGTACTTAGATCTTGTCGAGGACATGCAAAAAGAAAAATAAATGAAGAGCAGACTGCTCTGATACCACCGATCCATATTTTGGAGTGGGAATAACTGATTAATAGACTGAATACAATAAGCACAGAGATATGAAGAACAACACAAATATCTAGTGAACAATATCTTCTATTGAATAAATGAAATAGGATGAAACTATAAAATTGCAAAACTGAAACACTTGCTTGAATGGTGGTATCTATCTTTGAGAAGAGATGTGGCTGCTATGTGCATACGTCTGAGAAAAATGATTACAATGAGGCTCCAGAGGCATTTTTAATATTACTCATGAATGCCAAAACCCTAGACATCCAAAAACCTAACACTAGGATATGAAACGCCAAAAGTTATGTGGGCCCTTATGGGTAAGTTGGTACCTCAACTTCTGAGGGTCGTAAATTTTTCATATGACCTCCGTTTTAGGCACGTGATAACCTCGTTGGAAAGGTTGTTTTAGAGAACTACACATTACGCTGTCAAACTCTGACTCCGTCTACAATTTGATTGTGGAAAGCCAACAAAACACTATTTAGGGCCGCAAAACGGCCCTGGGAGTACAACAAGATGTGTTGACATGAAAAAATACAAAATAATCCAGTTGGATTAGGTGGGAGGCTACAAGTATCCACCTGGAAGATGTGTAGGGCTTTAGACAACCCCAAAAGTGTAGAACCCACAATTACAAAGAAGTATATAAGAACATGCTAAACTAAAAACTGTCAAGAGGAGCCGGTTGGAATAGGTGGGTGGCCACCAATATCCACCTGGATCAGGAGGCTCAACCGTACCCTTAGTCGTACTACCCGATTACCCATGCACTAGAGAGTATCTTCTTGAGTTTTGTTCTTAGTGTCACTATAGGAGTCATGTGGCTGATCAACTCATCTAGAGATGGTTTCAAAAGACCTAGGGGACTTCCTATATACTTAACAATACATGGGAGTGATGGCCATGTACCGATTCTGTGTGATATGGTACTATTGGAAGGGGTACCAACAATGGTTATAGAGGTTTCCAACAAGGTGAAATGTTTGTTTTGAGTAACCTGTGAAAATGTATATTTCCTGTGTGTAGTCTTCCCTAGCCGCAATTTTACCCGCCAAATGATAGATCTTTGTGCTTTAAAGACGTTGACAATACACGTTTCTACCTTGAATTTTTTTTTCCACAATTTTTGCAAAGGAAAGTGCTTTGATACGGTCTACTCGTAAGGTACCAAATGTATTATATAAAGCAAAAACATAAATATTATGATAAATACCAATAGAACAACAAAATATAGTGAACAACAACACCAACAATGATACCTTTATTGATAGAAAACCAAGTTCAATTGTCGTTTCGAGGGGGAAACCTCCAACATAGCAGACCTTTATTACAATAATTATCAAGATTTTTTTTCCCATGCCTTCTACTCTTATTTATACTAATTCTATCTTCTAAAGACCATTCTATAGGAAGATCTTTCTAGAAGCAGAAACTTCTATTAAGTCTCCTTACATTAGACTTGTTCACATTATTATATAGGCCTTATTTACTAATGTATGCCTTTATTACATATAAAACATATCATTCTACCTACGTGAGGAGTTAGCGAGGTTAGTTCCTTAATAATTTCTATTTAATTTTAATTATAATACATATTACATGGTTATATTTAAATGAATATATGAATATTAAATAATTAATATTAATAATGTTAAAATTAAAATATCATATTATATTTTATTTACATTTAAATAATAATATTATTGAAATATAATAACATTAATATTAAAGCCTAAATTACATAATATTAATAATCTTTAAATTATTATCAAGAAATTATTAAATAAAGTTGTTGATCTTTAAATTATTATCAAGAAATTATTAAATAAAGTTGTTGAGTGTTAATTAATTGAAATATTTAATAATGATTTATTTATTTTTACTTTAATGATTGAAATAATTTAAGTCTTAAGACTATTCAACTATTGTATATGGTTGTTGAACGCTAGTTTGTTCAATGTTCGTTTTTTCAAAGTGTGCGGTGCCCTTTCTTCTTGTTAGACGTAAATAGGCTATATGTTCCAGCCATTAGACATGCAAGTGGAAAATCGAA
Source organism: Picea mariana (assembly GCA_032191745.1). Taxonomy (NCBI): domain Eukaryota; kingdom Viridiplantae; phylum Streptophyta; class Pinopsida; order Pinales; family Pinaceae; genus Picea; species Picea mariana. Next base: position 33,336 of record JASDQU010025231.1, read on the forward strand.
CCCTTGACTTTGCCACTTGCTTGTCCATCTCAAACACGCAATTTGATTAAGAATTCCACTTGTTCCTGTTTCATTTAAGTATGAATAACATGGTAGTGTATCCTTATTGTAATGGACAATGATAAAAAAATTGTGTGATAGATTTTCTCCATACATTGTTGATATCATTATCATTATGAATGGATGGTGTTCCCATCATATATATGTAATGGAGTGTTTCCATACATTGTTGATATCATTATCATTATGAATGGATGGTGTTCCCATCATATATATATATATATATGTAATGGAGTGTTCAAAATATATGTAATGGAGTGGACATATTTATCAGTTTAATATGTACTTGATAGATATCTTTAAGCATAGGTTTAAATTATAAAATGTAGATTTGGCATGCATGAGTTTATATGGACTATTAATTTTTCTGATAGTTGTGTTAGAGTGGACCACCTTAAATCTAATAATAATCTAGTAATGATTACTCATCAATTTACAAAGTAATAGTCTAAACGTTTTACCTTTTGGGGGTTTTCTGGCCACTTTTTCCATTTGATTTTGCCCGAAATCCGATGATGAATGGTTGGATTTGCAGATTTGAGTGGCTAAGTTTGTATAATTTGAGTGCCCCAGGGTTTTTTTAGCACGCTGAATCCATTTATGCATTCAAAAAGACAATTTAAACAACATAAAATAGAGTTTTTGTCCAAATTTACATCGTCGAATTCCGACCAATTCCTGCCTTAAAACCCAAAAAGGAGAATGTTTAGCCAACACCATTTATAAAACACAAATATGTAAAAACTAAAATTTTTGACTATTAAACACCATTGTCACGATCTTAGAGCTTTTATAGAATTTTTAAATGAGGTTACCCTTTTTTAAAAAGTGGCGAAATGCATTATAAAAATATAGATTCATGTGATGGCAATGACAAAACCAACACACTCAATGTATTTTTTTATTATGAGAAAACACAATGGTATTTATTTGTGTACTTTTGTGAAATATCATGAATTATCTGTCATGCAAAAGACATGCCAAGTAGAGGGATTACATTAGGGTTAACTCCTAGATTAAGCACTGTTAAAAATTACAATTTAGGTAATCAACAACTCAAAATGAAAGTAACTATGATGCCATTAAGGATAATTATTCATATCATCTCAACTCCTAAACATATGATTTGATAGTCTACTTAGTAGAATGTAAAGTAACTATATAGGAGTTTGAGCATTGGAACAATGGGTAGCATCATTCTTCATATCCTTTGTTTATTGTAGGTTTGAACAAATAATAGGGAAAGTGTTGAAGCAAGTGACAATAATGGTTTTTGTTTTTTTGTTTGATAATGTTCAAGAAAACAAGGCATGTTTGACTAACATTTTAGTTGACTAGAGATCTGTTGCAAACAACCATCCCTAGACGATGGCCTTTGCAGTGATCATGTTTATTGAACATTGCATATGGCTGCAATTGTTGGATAGTATTTGGATAGCCCATATCCATTCTCACCCAATGCATTGTTCTAAGGTTTAAATCATAGTGCAAGAATGGTTTTATTGGATCCCTCGATGCTTATCACAGGGTTTATGTGAACCCTTTTTCAATCAAATCTATAATTTTTGAATGAAGATGCACACATTTGAGACTACTTGATTGATCCATAAACGAGGGACTTATAACCCACTTTATTCACCAACACAGATCCTCTATGGAAGCTAAATCTAGACCTCTAATCTAAGTTTTGTACATAGATTAATGTCCTCGGTGTAGCCTCTGGTCATGATTGATTATCTAGATCCTTTCTCCATGTAACTTGCACACAAGAAATCATAAGACAATGGAATGGAAACTGAATCTTGGTTCTCAATGTGCCAATCAATGTTAGGTCTTTAACTCTATTGGATGTCAAGTGCTAAGAAATGGCACAAGGTAGATTGAACTCACATAACAAGACTGTTATGTGTGGAAGATATTGCTACTATGCCCATAGAACTATGTCAGAGCGGTTTCCAAAGGAGTATTTGAGCATTATCCATGATAAAATGGACAAAACAAAGACTTCAATCCCAAGGTTGCATGTCAAATCGAAATCTATTGCAGGAACAAACTTGGGTTTGTTATTGACAGGTATGTTAACACATAGGCATAAGATAGGAGGTTTTGGTCATTTCTCCCTACCATTTATACATATGGGATCACAATTTACCATTACATCCCTTGCAAAGTGCTTGAGGGACCTTGAAGACCCATACCTTGATATGTATGGTGATTTGCTTTATGAGAGTGGAAGTTCTAGAAACCCACTGTCAAATACATTACTAGACAATAATATTTACTCAAAATGTAGAGTGTACAAGGATGATTTTCTATCTCATAGAATATAAAAAAAACTGAATGTTGATTTTAAACCTCTTCCTCCACATTTGTTGTTACAGTTGGACAATGTAGCAAGTGATAGTAAGAATCGTTATCTTTTCATGTTTCTATCACTTTTAACTGCACTTGGTGTCTTCAACACTATTGAGGTTGGGTTCTTGCTTGTGGGACACACTCATGAAGACATAGATGGAACATATGGAAGAATGTCTTCCAACTTAAAAAGTAAAGACATATATTCTTTAGCTGAAATGATG
>JASDQU010025232.1:23229-44021 GCA_032191745.1 Picea mariana
ACCCCGATCCTCCGAATCGCGACTCTTCGGGATCTCTTGCCACGTGTTCCTGCTGAGATCAATGGCTGAGATTTTTCGTCGTAGTTTCGAGGCTCAAAAGGTCTCAGTTCTCTTCTACCTGTAGAACCCCGACGCCTCCAAAATCTCGATGACTTCCCAGAGTGCTGACACGTGTCCTGTCGAGATCAACGACTAGGATTCCTTCTCGGGATTTCGAGAATCACAAGGTCTCGATTCTCTGCCTTAACAAAACCCTGATGACCCTGATATCCCGATGACTTCTCCGGGACTCTTCTTCTGCACACTAGGGTTTAACCCCGGCACAACTTATCGAGATCTGACGGCTGACGGGATTTTGTCAATCTTCTCTGTAAGATCCTGACCGTCGATTTCTTCCTCCTTGAATACCTTCTCGAGAATGGCTAAGTATCGCTTCTACAAAGAGGGAATCTCTACTAGAGATCTATTCCAGGGCTTTCCTGGAGACGAATAGGGGAAACAGCTTCCCGAGGACGGGCTGGGAGCCTAACTTAGCTCAATCTAAGCATAACTAGATTTATTTATCAACGTAAGTTGTGCATGGTTTTCCTCTGTGATGAGCATATATCAACTCAATCATATCAAACACTACGTGGACACTCTTATGCTGAAATCGTTTACAATTTCACAGTTCTAAGAGCTAATAGCTACTCATTCTTATCAATTTCTGCACAGACATTCTTACACAAGAAAACATTTACAATTCCATAGGTCTATGAGCATATATGACAGCATATAAATTTCAAGATGCAATATGAACAAAACACTTATCAGAAATAACTTCAGGAATGGGTACAACTGTTGAGAGGGGTGCTCGTTTCCACCCAACCGTAGGCATAGCGACTCCTGCTGGATTTACCACTAGCCACCCCCGAGCTGAGACCACGATGTCCTGAGACCTGCGTCTCTCTGTCTGCCAGTGCCCAAGAGCGAAGGTTGCAATCCTTCCTCTCGACGATCACTCACTCTGCATAAAAGACTACCAGAGTTCCCCTCGCGTCCCCCCCCTCAATCACTTCTGCCATATGCCTTATCCTCTCGCGAGGTTGCGTTTGGCATGATTACCCTCGCACTGATCAGGCCTGGCGACTTTACAGATGGGCGGTTCACCATCCCATCCCTCATCAAGCCGCCCGCCTACTAGCCTGCGAGACATTAATTTTGGGGGCCAGTGAGCTGCTTTTGGTTCCCCGGGCCAGTGGAGTCCAAATACGGTATATTCATTCAAGGTGGAAGTTAACACTACCTTTTCAGGAGCCTTCCACCGCCATCGTGGTCTCTTTTCTGCAGATCCCCTCTCAGCAGTCCTGGGATAAATTCAAAATATTATCCACATTCATTGTCCTCTTCCTGCAGGTCCATTTACATCACATATTCATACTTATGAGTTTGCCATAGTCCCTGGCCAGTTCAGTTATATTTACAATCTAGGGGAAATAGGGTGTTACAATTCAACACCTAGCACAATGTCACAACCATCCATGTCGATAGAAAACATATGAGATTGCATGTGGTACTATCCAATTTGAAGACATACATTTTCATAAGACCCACCATATTTCGTGGAACTACCATTGGCTATCATGATTTGAAAATTGTTGAAGACACGAATATAGAAATTGGTTTCTTGGGCAATGCGGCGGTGAATAAAATTATAGGTTCTTCCACTGTTAACCAGGATGATGAATTTCCAATGCTTAATATATCCAATGAGCTTGAGGGTTTGGGGAGCAGAGAAGCCAGTGAGGGCATGTAATGAAATCATTGGTTCAAATTCTGGTGGGTCAGCTGGCTCAAGAGCAACATCGGGAGGAGGAATCTCTTCAACAGGGGAAACAACAAATTCTTCTTCAACAACATCCTCTGAAATGTCCAATAAAATTTTATGTTCCTTACACTTATGCTCGGGAATATATTTTTCATCACAATTATATCAAAGACCCTTGATTTGGCGCTCAACCATTTCGGCCCGAGTTAATTTTCAGACCTTAAGGGGAGTGATAGGGGGCAAGATTGGTGGTTCGGAGCGAGGAAGAAAAGAGGGTTTTTTGTTTTGGGAAAAAAAACTTGTTGGGATTCTTTGGCACGTTTAGTAGCTTCCAACCAAGTCTGAGGGTGAGCCATGAGGACTTGGGCTCATATTTCATCCTTTAGACCACTGATAAAGCATTCTCGGAAGAACGCATCTGTCATGTCCTCCTTTCTGAAGGCCAAATGATCAAAGGAAGTTATAAAGTCTTCCACTGTGCCAGACTGTTTCAACTTGGTTAAACGATCTAAATAGTGGGTGTCAATGTCAAAACGTTCATAGAGCTCAGCAACAAACTGGGCCCATGCAACATATCCTTAACATGCATTCTTACGCCATTACCACATTTGCTAGCGTTCAGGATCCAGATAGAGAACAACATAACAAAGTTTGGCCAACTCATTGGTAATGCCATGCAAAGAGAAGTAATTCTCCATTTGAGTGACCCATTCTGTGGGGTCGGGGCCATCAAACCACGTTGGAATACGTCTTTAACTTGAAAAAATTTAATCCACAATTCTTTCCAAGGAAAGTGCTCTAATACCACTTGTAAGGTACCAGATCTATTATAATAGCAGAAAAACAGAAATATTGCAGAGAATAGCAACAGAACAACACAATACATGAAACCACATCACCAGAATAATACCTTTATTGATAGGAAACAATGTTCACTTGCCACTTCAAGGGGGCAACATGCTCTATTACAATAATTCTCAAGACAAAGACTTATCATTCCTCCTACTCTTATTTATATTAATTCTATCTTCTAAAAAACATTCTAGTGGAACTTTCTAGAAGCGGAAGCTTCGATTAGGTCTTCTTACATTGACTTGTTCACATTTATTAAATAGGCCTTATAAACTAATGTCGGCCTTTATTACATGGAAAATATATTATTCTACCTACAAGAGGGATTAGGGAGGTTAGGTCCCTAACAAAACCTTGGAAAATCTTACTAGTCTTTAATATGAAAATTATAAAATGTTTTGCAATATTTTTGTAAAAGTATTCAAATTTCTAAGTATTTTATATATTTTCTATAAAATTTGGGCTATTTTTAAGGTAAAATCATTTTATTCTATAGAATTTGGGCCAATTACTTTTAGAAAAAATGAAAATTGATAATTTGTTTTTGAAAAAAGCATGGAAAATTAACCCATAAACCATATATAACCCTTAAAATTTTCTTTAACTAAAAAATAATAACCAAAACTTACAACAAAACAAAAAAAAACTAAGAAAAAACAATTTGTTTTAATTGTATAGAAAATAAAATCTAAAAAATAATAAAAAAGATATAAACAGATTAAAACATAAAAATATACATAAAAAACAAAATATAATACAACCTATGTTAGTATTAATATAGAACATTATATGATATATGTTAATTATAATAATATTAAAATTCTAATCATGAGAACCAAATAGAGAGTAATAGAATATTATTATGAATCCATTATTATATGAAAGTAAAATTAATAATATTAAGAACATATTATCTTATGTATTAGATTAATATTAGTAATAATAATACTAGGTATGCATTAGTATGATTATTAATTTTCATGTATTATCAGAGTTCCACTATGATCCAATTGAGAATAGAGTTTAAGGTTGATGGGATTTGGACTTCTTGTATTCTATCATTCCATCCAATTGAGAATAGAGTTTAAGGTTGATGGGATTTGGACTTCTTGTATTCTATCATTCCAATAAAAGAAGGAAAGTTTTCTATTAGATTATCCTCCATTTCTTAGAAGATATGAAGTTTAAACTCTGATTCCAACAAAAGAGGAAAGCGAAGTTTAAACTCTGATTCCAACAAAAGAGGAAAGCTTTCTCCAAGGTTAGATTATCTTCAACTTCCTAGAAGATATGGAGTTCAAACTTTCATTAAGATGAGGCTTTCTTTACATTAAAAAAAAATGAATGTCGAATTCTTAACCTTGGCATTATTCACACTCACCGTTATTTAATAAAGTATAATCATCATTTAACAATATAACTAAAAAAAATATGAATTAAAAGTATGACGTTTAAAAAAAATTATAATATTTATTTTCTTTTATAAATAATGAATGAATTAAAAATTTATTATTATTTTTTTAAACAACCTTTAATTATACTTATCCATTGATTATAACCCCGCGAGAGTCAAAAGGAGTTCAGTGTTGACGATAGGTTGGAAAGAACTTTTACTTATCTTTAAGATGATAAAATATAATTAAATGCATTCTATCTTAAAATAAAAATATGAATATTGTGTGACATACCGACATACCTCTCTTGAAATCGAAATCTCGTATGTAGCGTTCTGTTATTATTGTCATGATTATTATTGTGACCACATCACCAAAAACCAAATCCTCTCTCTTTAGACGTTGTGGACTTTTCATTTGGCAGTATATCTATGGAGGCTTCATTTGGCAGTATATCCATGACCGACAATCCACTCAAATACTGGCACGCAGCGAAATACTGTATTTATCCCAAAATTGAAGTCGGTTAACATTAAATCAAAAGGAATCTATCGAGACAAGCTGTAAAACAGTGTAAAACACTGTTGATTTATCATGGAATGCATGTGACCACTCTGCTGTCAACATCCTCCGAAATGTAAAAGGTTGAGTAAGCCCTAAGTTAGCGTCTGAAGAAAGAGAATTGGGTTCTGCTTACTACGTGTCCTTACGCGTCTGCACTCTTCTCTCGAAGAATGCACTGCGATATGATCGCATTTCCGATCTGACTCAGCCTCAGCTGCATCCTTATAAACACCAAACTAAATATGATCCTTTTACCAAAGGAAGCTACTTCCGAAAGAATTTGTGCGAGCATTATCCGAAAGAATTTGTGCGAGCATTATTTGGAGAGGGAAAACATCTGAAGAACTGGATTGAGATGGCACAGTTTCAAGAGGAGAGGACAATTACTGAAAAGTCATCTGACCCTCTGAAGCTCCAGCACGGTACCGTCTAGTCCTGCATCTTGCATCTCATGTCTTTCTTTATATCATGATTTGTGTGAGTTTTCATGTTTTCTTTCAGATCGATTTAGGTGTTGATGAATAGAATTGGTGCCAATCGAGAATTATATAATTTGATTTAATTGTTATGTTGGTAGGTGACCGTGAGGAGTCGCAACCGCAGCAACCGCAACAGACATCGCCAAAGCCATCGGCGCCTGCGTTTCAAACGAAGGAAACACAGGTAGCCGATGATCAGCGCCACGATGATTATCGGCCCAATGAGAAATCGATGCTGCAGAGGGTGAAAGACGCAGCCAAGACATTAATCCAGAAGCACGGTTACGGCCTCGGTAACGATCACGGAGAAGAGGAAGACGATCAGTTTGAACAAGAAGAAAAAGAAGATACGGAAGGAGAGAAGAAAGAAAAAGCAGAGGATTTGAATTCTAATTTCAGTAACAGATCTTGTAAGAAATTCTCTAATTCTTTTGTGTGTTTAAGAGTTTTTATAAGTAAAGAAAGTCATTTATTCGTAAATGCTTGGTATCGTAATCTATGTTTCCTCATCACCTATTGCCGAAATATATAAATTGGCGCCTCAATATCAGACCCGTTTCTAAGAATAGGTTTTTAATGGTATTAATGCAGCAGATACAGGATCGGCTGTGTCGCCGGGGTTAGATGCATCATCTACTCGAAGTTTGTCTAATGATGCTAAGGCTGCCAGGGACCGGGAAGTGACCAACACTGGAATCCAATGGACGCCCCGCGATCCCGATGTGGTCGCAGAGGGTTCCGAACCACGCAGACCTCCATCAGCTGTAGAGATCACGAGAGGACAGCAAGAACTGCTTACGACTCCAGGTATTTATATGTATAGTATATATCACTAAGGCGTGGGGAATTAGACGTTATACTTGTAAATACAGAAACTTGTTCAGTGATACAATGAGACGTTAATATTTGAGCATATTGTAATATTAGTCAAACCAACCGTTCTGGTTCTTCATTGTTTTAAACAATTAAGTTGTAGTTAACCAATAAAAACAATTTTACACGTTTACCCATTTCCATGTCCACCGAACAATTCCCTCCCTTTTATCATTCGTGACAAAGCTTCTTATCGAAATATTATACATACATAAAACTTGCTTCATTCTTAAATAGTGTACATTTATTTCAATTTAATCTTTATTTAGATTATAATCTATTTCGACTTATAATGGTTGTGATCTAGGGAATCAAATTTTTATATCCTTTTTAAAATAATAGAATTTACACTGACAACAAAATAATATTCTTCTTCTTTTGGTAAAACTGTTTATAAGATTTAATCGTCTAATATTTGGAGTTTACGGATAAAAATCTGACCTTGTGATCCAAATTTGATCTCCGATGTCAGGTCAATCATCGGCTAGCGTTACTCCTACTTTACAGTCGACTGAGGCTACGAATACTCCTCCTCCAGAGGACAATGTACAGAGTGACAGTCATTCCGACAGGTACATGGCGCATCAAGTCCATGATCTTGGCACTATTGATACAGACGATTTGGCTACTCATCCCGTTCAAAATGAATTTTCCCAGGAGCTACCCAATTTAGTCCCTTACAACAGGCGAAATGAAGCTCTAGAAAATGAAGTGTATGACAAAGAGAAAATCGACTACAGCGATCCCTTTCCTAGATCTCCTAGGGATACGGAGGGAATGATGAAGCCTATAACTGAAGAACCCGCGGTGGAAACAGTACCTATTCAACCAGCTGCTGAAGATCGTTGGTTCGATGCTGCTGATGTCATAGCCGGAGCTCCCACTGTGAAGGATCAAAATCCGAGCCTGAGCCATCTAGGTTCAGAGAAATTTGGGACGACGGAGCCGATATCAGACAAGATTGAATATGCAGAGCAGGATAAGCTTGAGGGAAAAGAGATTAAAAGGCATGCCGGTGTTTCAGATGAATCACCGGAATTAGGAGCCCCGCAAGAGGCCATCAGCGAAAAGTTTAATGAAAATGTTGGTCGATCAGCAGCAGAGGAGGATAATTATGAGAATAGAGAAGAAGGAAAAAGTTATGGAGACAAGATCTATGACATAGATTCTACAGAAAAGAATGAGATTTCATCCAAGCCCGGATATGGCGAGCATCAAGAACCTGAACAGGAGGAGACCGAGAAGAGAACAGAGAGGCCGAGTGCAGATGATGAGAAGGGGGCGCATGAAGAAAGTGGCAAAAGTTTGACAGACACACCTTCTGCAACCGAGAGCGTAGTTTTGTCCTATCCTGCGGTGGAAGAGAAAGCTGAAGAGAAAACGAAGGAAATGCATGAAGATGATGTTGATGAGAAAACAAAATCAGATACTGTTGCAGGAAAAGGTTACACGGACAAGATGTATGCTACAGCCAGCACTGCAAAAGGTGCCCTTTACTCCGTGTTTGGATATGGAGGAGCAAAAACTGTGCAGGATAAGCAGATTCAGCCAACTGAGAGAAATGAATGAGCGAGTCTAATACAAGTCCACAGGTGCTACACTAATTTGATCGACTGAATTTGAATATAAAGTAAAGGTGCCCTTTACTTTATAAAAATATGATCCCTATATCTGAATTGGAGAATTTACTATAAGAAATAGACAATAGACACCCTTATGGTAACTATGACTTATAAGATCTTTAAATAAATAAGGGAAGGGTTAATAATATATTTAAACAAGGGTACTTGTGAAGTAACAAGTTTCTTGCAAGTTCCTGTTTCTTGTCTTTTTTAGATTGAATTATTTGTAATAAGTGTCTTGCAAGTTCCTCTCTTTTTTAGATTGAATTATTTGTAATGAGAACTATTTCAGAGTGAGAGGGTTAATAATATATTTAAACAAGGGTAATTGTGAATTATTGTCTTTTTTAGATTGAATTATTTGTAATAAGTGTTTTATAAGTTCTTCTCTTTTTTAGATTGAATTATTTGTAATGAGAACTATTTGAGAGTGAGTTGTGGGTTGAATGTTGTATTTTGTAAGTCAATTTATTTGCAATGAAAATTGATTGAAAAATCAAACAAAAACTATGAGCCATTTATATAGTTATGTATCACAATTGTCCATTTATGTAGTTGTGTATCACAGTTGTCCATTTATGTGGTCTCAATTCTATTGGGGCCACATCATTGTACTGTTATGGTTATTATTTTTTAAATCCAATATAAAGACAACTATTCTTGACATGAGTGTTGCATTTGTAACCACACCATAAGTCATCAATAATAAGGGACATACTTGAAGTACTAGCACAAATTGATGACAATATAAGCCATATTACAACCATCAACAACCACACATTTGGTTATTGAAATTCATCTATACAGTATAGGTTGGAAAGAAAAAAAAAATCAATTGGCAATTTTAGTAAATTGGTCAGTAAATGATAGTCATTTATATTATGATATTGCAACCACAAGTAACTAATGAGATTTATGCATGCATCTTATTTGCTATCAATGTGAGTTGGGATCCTAGGCTTAATGTGCAAATCTAAGATGAAGATTCAATTCAACTCTTCTTTGGCAACACAAGCATCCAATTTTGTGGGCAAACAAATTATGTTAATTGATTCAGTGATTTGTAGGTTTCAGAAAACATGTTATTATCATTAATAGACACACTAAACGTTTTATTTTAATAATTTAAAAGTGGTTAGTTGATTTTAATCTACTTATAATTGTAGGAAATAGTAGTTTATTTCAAAATATAGTTTCTATTTGAAACAATTCTAACAACAAAAATCCCTTGTTATTTGATCTAAAAATGAAGAAGACTTGAAAATCTTGAAATTACTGCAATGTAAATGTTATGTATTTAAAGCAAATGGATCAATTTGCAACACATAAATTAAGGGATTACTCATGCAAAATACACATAGACAACAGCATAATCAATGAACATAAGCACATAAACACAACAATTGATAAAGGAGTTCACCCCTCTCTTGGGCTACATCTCCTGGTCCAGCTTTCAATGGATCATTATTATTAATTGCTCAAAGTGTTCAAAAACATGTCTTACAATGCTCAAACTGACCAACTGACTACTCCAATGGCTTCAGAGCGTCCAAAAACCCCTAGTTGGGCTTTTTCGGCACCTCAATCAGTCGAAAAACGAAGAAGTTAGGCTTTCTGGAAGTCTCCCTTTCAAGCTTGCTGTCTCTGCATCTACAAAACGCACCCTTGTCAAATGAACCTGGCACACATGCAATAAATAGCATAAAAACCCAGCACCAGGTGCAACCACGCCAACGATGCAAACTGTAGGACGGTTATGGGCGCGCCAGCCCCTAACCGCCTAACACCTGGGCACATGGGGAGTTACAATATGACCTCGGGCTTTAACCGTTGCCAACCGTTTGAAACCAAACTTAAGCCCCTTCGCGCCTTTCGTGTGGTCACATGGCTTGTTTATAATACACTCCGTGTGCAATATATATAAACACACGCGACCAGGGGCTCCATCCCGTCGTAACCCCTGCGTGCTATATTACCACTGGTCATATGTTATGGAACAAAACCACGGGCCGGGGCTAAGCCCCAGCCTGACCTTCCGCCATATACAATGATATGTGAACTTAAATAAAATAAAACACAGATATGTAATAAAGAACAAGTGGCGGTGCAACGGTCGGGCGGATGTTGTGAAAGCTTATGCGGTGGGGAGGTCCGGCGGTCGAACCCCACAGACTCCAATACATTTTGCCAATAGACCAAACAACCAATACCAGGGTGCCACGTGGCAGCCCATGATTGGGCCACGTGGCACCCAATCACTTGCCCCAAACAGTGCCACATGTTGACTTCCCATTCGACCAACTGTCAACCAACAGAGGCTTGCCACGTCACCACATGTACGGTCGTATGACTCTGCCACGTCAACCTGTACGGACTGTACAGTCAACACCATTTTTTTTTGCATGTTTGACTTTATGAACAGATCGCAATATCTCTCGCTCCCGACGTCCGTTTGAGACGAAACGAGTTGCATTGGGTTTGCAACGATGAGGCCTACGCTCTCATCCGGTTTGAAGCGATTCCGAGCACTTTGAATTTTTGAGCAAAATTTGATCCCCTGATCATTATTGAATGGTACTAATGCATGAATGAAGCTTTTGCTTCAAAAATGTAATATTGTAAAATTACCTAAGAAAAATAGATAAATATATAGTCTTAGAAATTGAAAGAGGAATTTAATGATAAACTGGGTTCATATTATTAAATTGACCTTAAACTTAGGTTGCAAGTTGGCCATTCTTATTGCTTTTAGTCTTTAAGATTTCCTTTCACTACAAGGAAAACACCTAGCAGAGGTTTTTATGGAACCTCCCCAAAAATTGTATCCCTTGTCCATTTATAACATAGGTTGCTCATGGAGGTGGATAACTAGTTGTCTTAGTGGAGGTTTTCTAATTACTGTGCTTAAATAGTATAAAGTGCATCGATGTTTCCATGTATATTGTGCGTTGTTTCTTAAATAAATTGGTGCCATGGAAGTCATTATAACTAATCTGTGATAAAAAAAAAAAAAAGTTTATTTTAACTTTAAACAATCTATAACTGTGTGTCAAAAAATTATAACTACATCGATGCATTCCTATCTACAAAGCACCAAATGGGTTTAGACATTTTTCCATGCAATATTGGTTTTTATTTAAAAATAAATAAAAAATATTGGAGTGCACCCATAGATGGCACCCTGGTGCGTTCCTTATAGAGGCACACCATAAAATGTTTCATTATTTTGTTATATCATATACATTGATGCATCATCATACACAAGTGCACAACACGTATATATGTAAGAAGCATTAAATTAAGTTTAGACATTTTTTTTCTAGGAAAAAATAAAACTTTATATTCACCAAAAAAGAATATGCATATTTATGCCATTTGGAGAAAAAATGATGCCCTTTGTTCTACATTTCTTCCCTTTTATAGTCCTCCTACATATCAGTGATACACATACAATATCCATCCTTATCCTCCTATTAACTTCAGAATATCCTTACACTGAACAATTATCAAAAAATAATTACAAATTAGCCCTCCGAAATAAGAATTAAAACAAAAAGGACATCTCATCACATAGACACCCATTGTATTATTCCTGAAATATAAAGGCTCCATCCTCAAGATACAAAACATATTTTGACAAAATATCCGATTTGGAGTTCAATTCTTTGAAGATATGTCTGCATGAAGACCAATCCAGCTCATTAAGAAGGGATGTGATTTGTCGCGGGAAGGACTGAATACACATTGCATGTGGGTAAAATCATGAATTTGGGTAACACTTTCATGACAATCGGGTCTCCAAAATTTCTAGCGGCAATTTTTCGGCCGAACAAATGTTTCTTTCGGCCGAAAATTTTCACGTCAAATTTAACGGTGCCCTCGAAATTCGTGTACAATGTTTTTGGATGAATTATTTTCCCGTGGTAAGAATATTTCAGCCGAAATACTTTTCGGCCGAAACATTTATTTTTAATGGATTCCATTAAAAACTAGGTTTCGACCGAAAGAATATTTCGGCTGAAAACTTGAAAATGGGACTGTTTGCAGGAAACTGCAAATTCTCTCCATCTTACTTCATCTTTGGAGGTAGCGGACTCCTAAAAATACTCAGAATTTAGTTTGAGAATTGATACCAACATTTTTAAAATTGAATCTACTTTCATTGGGTATAATTTGTTTTCATTTTCATTGTTTTCATCTAATTTTATTTAATTTTATAAAAAAATCACTGCATAATATTTTTAGGTGAGATTATGATTTGGTGAAATGAAAAATCCATATCTCTAAAAATACACAACGAAAAATTATGGAAAATTTATATTCATAATTGTTAAATTGTTCTCTTCAAAAAGAATTTTTAGATTTTACTTTTAAGTAAAAATTAAGATAGATACAAGGTGTAGAAAAACATGTGTTTAAAATATGCAACGTTTTCATCTTGGTCTTCAAAAAATTCTAGAAATTATAATATTCATCCGTTAGATTCAAAATTATAGTCATAATAAAACAGAATCTCTGTAGATTGTTGCAGTATATTTCATTTCTTAAAAACATAAGTTTAATAATAGATACATTGTTGTGGAAAACAATAACTCATTATCATTCCTTTCATGTTTAAGGAACATACTGTTAAACAATTGTCAAATTGACATATCAAATCTTGATAAAAAAAAATTGAAAAATAGTCATTAGAAATATAACAAAATTATTCACAAGTTTTGTTTTTACTATAAAGTGAAATTCTAAATAAAAAAAATACTTTTGTATGCCGGAAGTTGAAGAACTTGTGAAAATACAGTTTTTTTTGTCATAAAACAAGCAAAAGTGTTACCCATCTTCATGATTTTACCCATGTACCTATAATTTTTTATTTACCCACTTGACCACCACCTTTGAATCACCCAAGATTTGAACCTTCCTTAACTTAAGGGAATTTACTAAATGCAACARATCCCACAACGTTGTGAACTATGCCTTCATGTTCTATCCATTCCCAGGAGCATAATGGATTTCAAAGATGTGCTCGCTAGATATAAACAACACCTCCCCCACACCACACCTCAAGGGTTGTCCCCAACTTGCCCCGTCAAAATATCCCCGTGGCACACCTTCAAGAATATTTGGCAAGATTGGTTTTTTGATGCTTTCCTTTTTTGGCTCACATTTGAACTCCTCGACCATCTTTAGAACCAGACTAAAAACCACCACAGAGGGAATAAAACTATCTTGAAAAATACAACAATTCCTTTCCCACCATATGAAATAAACAAAAATGCACGACAAAGACGAGAAGTATCTTACCATGACTACATTCTTCTAGGCCTAGAGCCATTCTTCTAAGAATCCCCCTTGAATATGAGTAGGAATTTTGAAATGATATGAAACCATCTGCCATACATGGAGCGCATACAAACAACTATGGAATAAATGAGCCTCTGATTCTGCTTCATTCTTATAGAGAGAACACATCTTCATACCAATCGATCCTCTTTTCAGACCATTGTCCCATGTTAATATTTTTCTCTCTAAGGCCATCCATAACACAAATTTCATTTTGATCGGAGCATACATCTTCCAAAGTGGCATCCACCACCAATTCCTCATGCCTAACACCTTCAACTAAAACCGAGTATCCTAGTTTTACCATGTATGAGCTTGACCTAACATTTTTTTAACCAGCACAACAAATATTCATCCTCTTTCCTCAGGAAAATGAAGTTGGATCTAAGGCTACCTGTAAACTTGTTCCACTCTTCCTTCATACCTACTTCAATACCCAACTCCTCTTTCGAAGCCCAAACTGACTGACCTATAACATCCACACCTTGGGAGACAACATCCTAAATATGGAAAACCCTCGAGTTATTTAGTTTTTTAGCCAACTCCTTAGAATATTTGAAGGAACCATCTGACCCTTCCCATCGACCCTATTCCAGTTTTCCTCCCATATCCAACTTTCCACACCATCCAATCACCTATTAGAAGAAAATATGCAACCAAGGATTTCCACCTTATCAAGCTAGTGGACATTGATTTCCTCAGAATTCTAAACTATTCTTCAAATGACTTCCCCGCTAGATATTTTGAAGTCATAACTCTTCCCCACAATGACCGGTTATGAATGAGCCTCTATAAAGTTTTTGTAGCCAGTGCCTAGACAAACCAAACTAAATTTTTTATGCCCCAACCGCCATACTCCTTTGGCATTGACAATCTCGACCAACTAACTAGGGGAATTCCATTAGCCTCTTTCTTCCCTGACCACAAAAACTGGAAATAGGATTTTCTAATTTTCAATAGTGTGCCCTTTGGGATTTTTGTTATCATGGCCTGATATACTGGAATGTTGTACATAATTAATTTTATTAATACTAGATACCCACCTCTAGAAAGTTGTTTGTTGACCCACAAATCAATATGAGCTTGAATTTTTTTATATAACCATGACCAATCCTCATACACATAGGCATTCGACCTTAATTTAAAACCAAAATATTTTAATCCTTCATTTAGATCGGATCTAGCAAAGGGAAACAAAGTTGATAAGGAGACCAATGTCTCCTCCTCCAAGGAATTCACTCTCATAGAAGACTTTGGCATATTGTTTTCCATTCCTATAGTCGAGCAAAATAAACCGAGAATATATTTAATGACTTGAAATTCCTGCTGAGAAACTACACCAAAGAGCATAACCTCATCAATGAAAGGCATATGAGACAAAATTGCGGTGTCATAATTTTTTATTCCTTTGAGAATCCCACACCTCTTGGCATTTTGGATGAGCTTGATTAAACCTTCCACCATAATAAGGAAAATAAATGGTGACAAGGGACAACCGTGGAAAAGTCCTCTCAGTGAACCAAAGGACTAGGAAGGGGAGCCATTAATAAGCACCATGAAAGAGGTTGACTCAATACAACCCATAATCCTATTTACTGTCTCCAGATTCATACCCATCTGAATTAAGAAAAAAATCCAGTTGACTTTCTCATAGGTTTTGAGAGGTCAATCTTCAAGACAATAGAAGGGATTTTTTGAGTCTTAATCGAATGTAGTGTTTCTTTCTTTAGAGAGACTACATCATGAATTTTTTATTTGAACATGAAGCTAAACTGTTCCTCCGAAATAATTTTTCTAAGGATGGGCTTTAGCTTATTTGTGATGACCTTAGAGATAAGTTTGTAAATCAGATTACAACAATAAATAGGACGAAAGTCCTCAAAGGAGGAAACTTCTTTTTTCTTTGGAATGACAACAAGTAAGGTCTTATTAAAAGAACCTAAAACTTTTACAGAATGATGAGATTCTCTTACCACTTTGAGCAAATCCTCCTTTAAGAAATCATAGAAACCCAAAAAAATCAACAGAAAGGTCGTCTGAACCTGAACTCTTACTTTTTTGGAAGGAAAACAAGGTTTTGTGAATTTCATTTTTAGTTATCTCAATTTCCAAAGTCTTGTTCTTTTCGCCTAAAATTTATTGAGGGAACAGATTGATCACTTTTAAATCTCAGCAATGGGGAAACCTTCCCTTTCTTTAAAAAGACTATGACAATATTGTTTACTTGATGTTGTGATGTTTTCGTGAGAGGATACAGTTCCCCCTCCTGGTTTTTATTTCACTGATTGTGTTTGAATTCTTACGATGTTGCACATACCTGTGCAATAATTATGTGTTATTGTTGCCTTCTTTTATCCAAGTAGCCAAGATTTTTAGAGACCATTTTTCTTCTTCCATTGCAAGAAATCCTAATTTTTCTTCAATAATCCACAAAGGGAGTCTTTTTCGTATGGAGTTAGGGACCTTGCCGACCTATCCACCAGCAACGTCTCCAACCTAGCCTTAATATCCTTCAAATGTTGTTGATATTTCCAATTAAAATTTCATGCCCGTGTTTTGGAGACATCATAAATTGTCTTGAGGTTTCGTGAGAATTGAGACATAAAACAAATCTTTCTGTCCGGATCCAAACGTAACCATACTTTCTTTATTAACTATGTATAATATTCCTCCCACAACCAATTTTCATTGAATTTGAGAGGGGAAGGATGATTTTTTTTCCCGCTTAATAACTTTTAGAATAACGGTTTTCAGATTATTGTGGTGAGTAATTTCATAAAGGTTCTCTGGATTACCCACAATTGAAGCCATTATGTCATTGACATTTTGAATCCTCAAACTGGATTCATATTCGGGACCAATCGACGACATAATGGCTTCAACTGTGTGTAATCCATAAAACCTTTTTGGAACTTTCAGAATAATCGACATATGGTCTGATGAACCCCCCATTAACACCCAAGAAGAGAAATACCAAGGCTTTAGAAAAAGGTCCTCATAAATAAGGAATCTATTGAAGTGTTTGACCACCATCATTTCCCCTTTGCACCCATTCCGCTAGGTCTGGGATAGGTTAGGAGGTTCCATATCAACCAAATGATTTTTAGAAATCCAGTGAACAAAGAAACCTTCATGTGCATCCTTTCGAGGGTGACCTCCCCATACTTCTCACATCGATAGGGTAAAATTTAAATCCCCCGCCAATAATTATTTTCAGGGAATCCAACAATTCTAAAGAACTCAATCCCTCCCAGAAAGGGATTATGCCCATATATGGACCATACATATTGGCCAATATGAACTTCAAATTTAAGCTCTAGTCTTCCAGCTCAACCACTATACCAGAATGAATCTTATTGACCATACATATTGGCCAATATGAACTTCAAATTTAAGCTCTAGTCTTCCAGCTCAACCACTATACCAGAATGAATCTTATTGAGAGAAAAAAAAATTAAACACAGACTCCACATCGTAAACAAACCCCACAAAAATCCCAATTGAATCTAAAGAGGAAAAATACCACTCCTTTAACCAAGCTCAAACCACCTCTTTGGATTTATCACCAAGACACATTATTTCTTGAATAAATATAGCATCCGGCCTATGCAACTGCAAAAGCCTTTTTAGGGCTAAATTTTTGTGGGTACCCCAACCCCACGTGTGTTATAGGATAGAAAAATCATTTATCATCTTTAAACTCGGCTATCCCCACTCTAAGATCCTGCATAGCATACTAGATATAACATAAAAGGAAATGAGCTAAAAAAACATTAATGTATATGAAAAAAAAATGTAATAGAAGCTTGCAATGCAATCTCGAGTCCAATTTGATGATGAACATTATCAATTGAAAAACATGAAAAAGGAAAACTACGAGACTATTCATTTGGATGATAACTTTGTGAATGGAGATATTCGGTATTGGATGTTGTTGGATTCCTTTGGGCATAGTATAATGATGAGAGTTCATGCAAAGCCATTCAAAACACATATGAATAATAATGTTAATACTAAATAAAGAACAACACAACATATCTCATTACTTAAAATACACAAGGACACTTACTCTTTGAAGTCATAGTTGCTCATCTCCAAGATCTTCCCCACCTGATTGATTATCACAGCACCCCTAGGGTGAATATAATTTTTTTCTAAAGCCTTCTTGAAATTAGGTGTCCAGGGTCGTTATGTTTTTCTTCAATGCGTGGTTGTAGAATCTATAAATTAGGATGGCCACTTACTTTTTGAATTCATAGTTACTTATCCCAAGCTCTTCCCCACCCGATTTATTATCATAGAGCCCCCGAGGTGAATATAAATTTTTTCTAAAGCCTTCTTGAAATTGAGTGTCCAAGGTCATTATGTTTTTCTTCGATGATTGGTTGCAGAATCTATAATTTGGGATGGCCACTTACTCTTTGAAGTCATAGTTACTTAGCCTCAATCTCTTCCAAACCTGATTGATTATCACAATGTTTTAAAGCCTTCTTGAAATTCAGTGTCCAGGGTTGTTATGCTTTTTCTTCAGTGCCCGGTTGCATAATCTATAAATTGGATTAGAAACATTTGAGATTCTTTTTTATGGGCCCAAATTCAAAAACCTAATTCCAAACATAATTACTCAGCCCAAATATCTTCCCCTCCCGATTGATTATCACAGGGCCCCCGGGGTGAATATAAAATTTTTCTAAAGCATTCTTGAAATTGGGTGTCTAGGGTCGTTATGTTTTTATTCAATGCTTGGTTGCAGAATCTATAAATTGGGATGTCCACTTACTCTTTGAATTCATAGTTAATCAGCCCCAATATCTTCCCCACTCGATTAATTATCACAGGGCCCCCGGGGTGAATATAATTTTTTTCTAAATCCTTCTTCAAATTGGGTGTCCAGGGTTGTTATGTTTTTCTTCAGTGCTTGGTTGCATAATATATAAATTGGGATGGCCATTGAATCTTTGATGTAATA
The DNA here is from genome assembly GCA_032191745.1 of Picea mariana. Lineage (NCBI taxonomy): Eukaryota > Viridiplantae > Streptophyta > Pinopsida > Pinales > Pinaceae > Picea > Picea mariana. The sequence continues at coordinate 41,130 of JASDQU010025232.1, forward strand.
TTTACTCAGCCCCAAGCTCTTCCCCACCCGATTTATTATCACAGGGGCCCTAGGGTGAATATAAAAAATTTCTATAGCCTTCTTGAAATTAGGTGTCCAGGTTCATTATTTTGTTTTTCAGTGCTTGGTTGCAGAATCTATAAATTGGGATCAGAAACCTTTGAGATTATTTTTTATGGGCCAAAATTCCAAATCCTAAGTCCAAACATAGTTACTCAACCCCAAACTCCTCCCCACCTGATTGATTATTATAGGGCCCTCAGGGTTAATATAAAAAAATTCTAAAGCCTTCTCGAAATTGGGTGTCCAAGGTCGTTATGTTTTTCTTCAGTGCTTGGTTGCAAAATCTATAAATTTGGATTAGAAACCTTTCATATTCTTTTATATTGGCCTAAATTCCAAATCCTAAGTCTGAAGATAGTTACTCATCCCCAAGCTCTTGTCCACCTGATTGATTATCACAGGCCCCCCTAGGATAATATACAAATTTTATAAAGCCTTCTTGAAATTAGGTGTCTAGGGTCATTATGTTTTTCTTCAATGCTTGGTTTCAGAATCTATAAATTGGGATAAAAAACCTTTGAGATTCTTTCGTATGGGCGCAAATTCCAAATCCTAAGTCCGATCATTACCATGAATTTTCAGTCGATGAAAACACCTCACTTTTCAGTAATGGAAGGAATAATTTCCCACTTGTCTTCTTCCACATCTTATGCTTTCACAGACTCCATATCCTCACCATAACCATCACACCCCCACTACTAATGTAAATGAGTCCACCAGAAGAAAATACAAATCAGGTAAAGGGGTCCCTACGTCTGGACATGTCAGCTCTGTGGATCCATCTGGCATATTCACTAATATTATAAGCATAGTGAACAACCATAAAAAACACAAAGAGAGAAGGTTCAGTTGAGGCTGAACCCTTTTCCAAATCCATACAATGTCTAGTAACCAGGCATGATATACAAAGCTTGAAATATCCACACACTTTTTCATGCGCTACACTTTGCATTAGGAACATAAAAGCAAGGACGTGATACTTTTCCAATGCAAAATGTGTCATGGAGCAATTTAAAAACAATTAATATATATTTTTTAATTTAATATTTAACAATTTTGTTATTATGACACTATGATAGAAAATAGGTACATCAATTTTTCCCCTTTACATTTAATATTTAATATTTTATTTTATTACGCCGAAAGGTGTACACCTATTGACAATGGGTACATTTAATACATTTTTAGTGCTTAATCAATTTTGTATGGACAAGATTAAATATTGATGGAATATTCTTAGTCGTCCCAATAAATTAATGGTTGTGATTTCAACCACTAACTTCCTCACTATTATAAAGGCATCCGTTTACATGTTTATTTTTTTACTTTTACTTGATCATATTTAAAATTTACTATAGTGGCTAGCTGATTGCCACGTCTAAGTGATTAACAACAATTAAAATTTTGTTACAGAATGGAGCGTTTCATTTTCTCGGCCACATTTAATTAACAGATGATTTAGCCACATTTTTTACATACTGCCTCTTCCCGGCCACCTCCGGCTGTTCTCATCGGTTCATGTTTCCAAAGGTTTAAAGAACTATCGGCTTCTGTACTGTAGGTACTTGATGACTGCCGCCTACAATAGTTCCTCTCTCCCATCACTACCTACAATAGTTCCTCTTTCTCCCATTTGCACGGTGACCAACATATTGCATTTGCATATTCCACAATAAATTTGGACGGATTTCAAAAATTGAAACAATAAAAGACCGTTAGCTTATGGTTGTATTGCAGTTTAACCAGAAAAAGCAAAACCAAATAGAGATACGTCCACTTGAACGAAGCACAACGATCGGAGATATATCGTAAATAGAATACCAGGAATGCCCAGCTTGTTGACTACTCCTTCCCGTCTCTCTTCTCTATGACTCCTGGTTTTACAATCCAGAGGTATCGGCTTCTATACTGTAGATACTTGATGTATATGAACTATGGTTTTTGAATATCAGAGGTTGTGTTTTTTACTTTATGTGCATTATTATTTAAATGATGTATCAGATAATAAATTAATTAATTAGATCTGGTATAAGATATTAATTACTTAATTATGTTGTGGTAATGATCAATAGTATATCCACAGTATATGTGGTGGGGATTAACAAGGTATATCAGGTTGTAATTATTTGGCTGTATATGGTGGTTAGCTGATTACTAGTTTTGAGTAATTAACAAAGATTAAGGTTTTGTTACAGAATGAAGCCTTTTGGTGTTCACTAGCCACGAGTTTGCGGCTATGCTAGTAATTATTCTTAGCCATATAATTGGCATAATGTCGCTTGTAAAAGGAATGTGAAATCATCGTAATGCCACTAGAATCATGGTATAGATGAGTTTTTTTCCATCATACATTAAATGCATTATCAAATATTAGTAAGACATAACAACGTTTCCATAGCAGAGAGAGAAATACAATTATGAACATTTTTCCCAGATTATACCTAAGGATAGCGAAATATGTTGACAACTTCTGTTTATGAAAAGTGAAGCCAAAATAATTACAAAGCTCACTTACGTAGGTTACGAATTCTAAACATCGAAATATATTACACAATAGCACTCCATTCTAAATAAGAAATGGAAGTAGGGAATATAATGATTCAAAGGCAAACAAACATTTATGAAATTACATAACATGTCTCGTGCTATCTACATCTTGGAGCCACAAAACTTATGTCATGTTTTCTATTTTCTTTGAATGAATTTTCTCATCGTTGCTATAAACTCATCATACTCAATTCACCTATCTTTTTTTGTCTATCTTAGAGATTATATCCTTAATAGTATCTTAATCACCATTCCAAAGATTTTCAGTGTCTCCTCTTATTC
>JASDQU010025233.1:18052-28254 GCA_032191745.1 Picea mariana
AAATTGTTTTACATAATCTGGGAGATATCCCAAAATCAACTAAACTAGGAAATCAAAATACAAGTGAAATCTTTGAAATATCCCCTAATTGCTCATCAAAGCCACTTCCATTTCGAATTGATCTGCAATAGACCAAAAATAACCAATTAGAAAGACATTTCATCAACAAAACAATAAAAAATTGATCCTACAGACTTAGCTACAGAATCATCTGATTCTGTAGCTAGTCTAAAATAACATACAGAACAAGATAGAGATCAAATGAAATCTTTTTAAAATAATTAAAACCAATTATTTTCAATTAAACATTAAAAATGAATCACTAATGTTTCAAGTAAATTTATCATTCAAATTAAACAAAATCGAAAGGGATGCAATCGAAACAGGATAAGAATGCTCTGTTTTTTTAGTTGCCATAAAATCGGGTCAAGTAGTAACCAAACTGTTTCATATCCAAATGAAATTAATTGTCAATCATGTCGTATAAGATACGATGTAATCCAACACAATCATAATCGATACAAACATAATCGAACACAATCATAATCGATTCGTTACGACTGTAACAATGTGCATAAGATTTATATTGTTTTAATCAAATGCCAATATGGAAAGGCTGTTACGATTATAGTCAAAATGAAACATGCATGACAGCATCAACCAAACTTTGCCATAGACTTCGATCACTGAGCATTACATAGTCAACAGACAGGATCAAAACAATGATCACAACCACCAACAGCAGTGATAATCATAACTGGGCAACAATCGAAACAAATCGTAATCCTGAACATAATTACTTTTGTTCCCAAGTCAAATTTAAACAATATATTTGTTGCAATATGAATCGAACTGATAACACAGTCAAACATAACAATGCGAATTGATTGATTGGGTATAACAGTTATGATTCGTATCTATTCATAATTTTGTTATGCATTAACAGAATGGTATTCGGATTGGTCGAACAAGACATGGAAAATAAAATCATAACAGTTAACCATTATTGCCAACCATATCGTATAGAATATAACCAATTCGAATCGAAACATTGACTGTGCTCGAAATTGAAATACCAGAAACAACTTATGTTTAGAAAAGATATTAACAACTTCAATAAGCAACAGAGTATTCAATTGAAACCAGATTTAAACAATCAAATTCATACCACGATCAATCGAATCAAAGCTAAATCCAATGAAAACTAAACTGTGAAAGGAAATTCGATTAATCAAAACAGAATTATGTATATAGTGCATGCTTATGTGTCAAAGCAAATCCACGCTATAAACAAAGCTTATGAGTTTGTCATATAAACAGGTGATAGTCATACCAGTGAGGCTGCTTGAGCTATGCCAGCTTTGAGTTCACGACCGTTGTAGCTGACTCCACATTCTTAAATAAAATCGAACCTATTCTTCGTTGCTTCTTGTCAGTGGTTTGAAGCTTAGCCCTCTTCCTGGTAAGCCTTGCAACTTGATCCTCCAGAGCATGAATTCTGGACTGTAGCATTGGCACATCAAGGTAATACCTTTCTAACCATGAGCCACACTGATCACATGGTGGAGCAGCTGGTTCGGATAGAGCATGAGGGGGTTTTGACGAGTCACCGGGGGTTTCACGAGGCATTTTGATGCCTGGATAATTAGGATCATTTTGCAAGAAAGGTGGTAGGTTTTTCACAAAGTCGTATGAGGGTTTGTCACACATACCTTCCGAATACGGATACTCACTTGCCAGGTAACGTTCCACCTCCGAGTCAGAATCTTCACTCACCATGATAGGGTCGGGGTTGACAGGAGGTCTCGGTTTGTTTCTTGCCATGCGAGAGATTAATCGAGCATTCTTTTTTCCTTTGGAATTCGCAGTAGGTTTGGCCTTAGGCCTTTTAGCCACGGGTTTAACATTTTCCACAAATTTGGTCACAGAATTGGGGTAGGTCGATAAGTGAGTCGGGTAGGGGTTTAGGTAACAGAGCACTGTAAGGCACAGGGGGTACAAACTTGCTCTCGCTCACCACAGGTTTTTCAACCTTTGGTGGGCTTGAGTCCTCAAAATTATTGCGAATAAGAAAATCATTCCAACAATCTCAGTGTAACCCCAAATGACAAACCACAAGCATTTTAATCAACCCAAAGTGTAAAAGGTTGTTATCGGCCTGGTTCCATTTGTATCTTTTAGACATTTTAAACAGACTCCTATGCAAGTAATAAGGCATATTAAGTTCATAGCCCATGAAAACCATAAGTAGCCAAAGGTGGTACAAGAAAACGAAACCATACCGGCCCTTGCAGGTGATAAACTGCTTGGTTATCATCAGCAAGTCATGCCAACATTGCTTGAGCATATTTGCAGGTAAACCTTTGTCACAGGAGTTCACCTTTTGAGACTGGAAGAACAATGTCCATGGGACATCTTCCACTTTGCAATTTTTTGACCATTTCTGTCCAGTAGCAGGTAGACTGGTAGCTAAATTGAGAAATTGCTCGTTAATTTCCAATTGCACATCCCCAACCTTGGCTCGACAACCATCAAGGGTTAATGCGAATTGTCGAGCCCCGCAAGGGTTAAAACCATCAAACTTTTGTATGAACAGGAGCCATCCAAATTACTCAAGGTCGCTGTAAGAACTGTCGAACATCAACAGAGCTTTACAACCATTGGGTTCATCCCTTACGACTGAAGCCATGGTGCAGGCACATGGTAGGGTTTGGATTGAACACAACAATACACAAGAGCAAAAATCGTTTGGGCTAACAGCTGCGAACGATGAAAGGGGAGGCAAATCAATGTGCACGTGCGAGGGTGGTGGGATTATCCACCACCATGCACAACAATAATGGAAAGTACAACGCTGTTCAGTCAATCATAACCTCGTTCAAACCATAGTAATTGGCCAACCCACGGATTTAAATGGTGAATGATATATCAATGCGCCATTGCATTGTTTGAAACCATGAACGTTCAATATAAAATCAAACCCAAAGTTTCATATGTGCCATGCAATAATTCAAACCATTAAATCAAAGCTCAAATGTTTAACCAACGCGCCATGTGTAATCAAACATTTATAAAACATTGTGACAAGAGATAAAATCGATAAGCCAAGAKCTTATAATAATAAGGATCACATCATATAAAAACCAAAATCAACCATGACCCCTATAGAATCAAATATAACCCCTAAATTTACATGCTCAATACCTTATCAATTATGTAAAAGTCAAGTTGTGCAATCAAAATAAGAATGGGCAAACGGACATAGCTCGAAAAATCATTCCAGCCACTTAATAATAAACCAAAGGTAAGTACCAATCAGAATATTAGTGAAAAGAATCATGACAGTTCAAATAACGATGGATGAGTTTTCACGCTTTCAGTCGTGAAAAATAAATCGAGAGCAATTTGCATGTGTTGCATTAAATGAAAATGTCTTCTATTTGCAAAATGCAACGTCAATTTGAAGTTCAGTAGACATAAGTGTAGGCATCTTTTAAGGTAATGGAAAAAATTGAATTGGTTTCCAACAGGATTCAAGAGGACAGTGGTTCTCATGACATCGGGGATTAGGAGACCCCAAAACCTGAAAGTATATCTTTCCTCTTGAGGAAGAGGCAGCGGTCGGAGTGCAGAAAACCGTTGGGAAATTAAGGACCTGTGGATCAGGTTTTTAGCAGAGATTCCACCATGGAATCAGAAGAGCCGCTTCAGTTCATGAAATGATTGATTGATCCTGTGAGCAGGAGCGCGAGGTGGTGGTCATGTCTTTCTATGTCAGAGTGGTATCAGAGCTTGATTCTTGTCTGTATATTTCAGGCAAGGGAAGCCAGAGGAGGAAAGCACTCTGATACACACATCATTTTGGTATCAGAGCTTGATTCTTGCTTGTATACTTCAGGCAAGGGAGGTAAAGGAAGACAGCGTGCTGGAGACTCTGTGGTGATTGTTTGCACATAGGCAACAGTCAAGAAGATAGTCAGGAGGACTATAGGGAGAAACTGGGACAGTCAGGTTTGCAGAGTGACAGCACCAGGTTTTCTAGGAGAGCAGACGGGGATAGCAACATGGCTACTGAAGGTCGTAGTTATGCTGGAAGGAAAAACTCAAATCTATGGAGCCAAAAAGATATAGATGAAGAGCTCGTTGATATAAAGAAAGAAATAGAAAATATTTCATTGTGGATGAAACAGAAAGAAAATCCGAGATGAGAAATGAATGGCGCATGAAGAAGGCAAAAGCAAAATGGCCAGTCAAGGAGTTGATCGTCGAAAGGTAGCGCGGGCTATTAAGAAGGTGGTTGAGGTATGCGGAAAACCTCAATGGACCTGAGGAAATGGTTCAGATGTGTGAGCCAGAGACTAGGAGAGGTCTCAATGATGAAGAGAATGAAATGGGATCAGCTGGAGATCTCAAGAAATGCTAGGAGGGCAGAGAGGAAATTCCAATTTGCCAGATGGGCAAAGAGATAAGATCGTTGTAGGATCTCATGGACTATCATGAAGACAGCTAGGGAATTTCACATTGCCAGCTGGGCAATGAAATGATGTCACTGTGGGATCTCGAAGACTGCCAGGAGGGTAGTGGAAGCATCTCAAATTGCTAGGAGGGCAGAGATGATCATTCAAGACTATCTGAAAGTCTCATGGAATCGGAGGTGAGGTCAATTCAACAAGGAGTNAGTAGTGAATAGATCTAATATTGCTAGGTGGGTAGGGATGAGAAGATGAGACTATCGAAGGGTCTCATAAATTCAAGGATGGATTTAGAACAGCAGATGCATCTAACCAAGGAGGAATATCAGAATAATCTTTTGATGATTGGAGGAATTTGAATATTCCTACCACTTAGCCTAGAGGAGGCAGAAATCTGTGTTGGAGATGCAGCAACAACAGAAGAACAGTTAGCTGTGACTGTCAGGAAAGAAGAATTGGAGAAGAGTTTGGAAGCTTCCCAAGTAGACGAAGAGGATGATGAGCATTCTGAGGAATGGCTCAATATTTTCATCCAGGAGACTGAAAAGACTGCAACTTGGTAGTTTGCAGCAACAGAAGAAGAAGAAGCAGACATCATTTTCTTTTCTGATCTGTGGGAACAAATTGAAGCCCTGGAAGAGAGGGAGAAAGTGTAGAGCATGCACATCCAACAGGTAAAGTTGGAAACTAATGAAGAAGGCATGGGAGATTTCAATGATCTGCCCATGTGCAGAAAATTTTTGCAGCTGATGAGACTACATGAACAGAGCCAGCCACTAGAACAACTAGATGAAGTGGTCAAGGATATCAGAAGGCTGATGTCAGGGTCAGCAGAAACTGCCAGCAAGGAAAGGCTGGGTAGAAAGGCAGTAGCAGCAGCAGTGCAGTAACAACAACAACAACAAGGAGATGGAGCAGATGAACACCTCCAGAGGATGATTTGGGATCGAGGAGGATTTCAACAGCTGATATGGGAAGCTCATGAGAAGGAGATCATGAATTTTGCAGCTAAGGAGTATGATGCAGAAGCATCTCTTCACGTCAGCCAACTAGCCAACCAGCCACGTCAGCGAATTTGAATCGTGTGATGAAGAGAGTCTCAGTCCTCGTTTGAAATCTGAATTCAATGTAATTAAATGCTTAAGATGGTGAGCCGTGAAGTCGTGCCATTGCGCAGGCTATAGATAAGATAGGCCTTTAATGTTTGTAAGGTTGAAATCTAGATCCAGATGCTGGACTAGATAGCCCATTCAATGTAATTGAATAGGGTAGGTAGATTGGAGGGAAGAGCTTGAAGAGCCCCCTCAGGTAAAAAGAGATTTTAGTATCTCATTGTGGACGTGTGAGAATTCGGCCAGGATAGAAGAGAATCTGTGAGTAGAGAGAAGAAAAGAAGGAGTTGAGACCTTGTTACAGGTCGTGCTTAGGAACACCTTGTAAATATAGGCATTTTCCATATTTAATACAGAGAGCAGTTTTTCCTACATTACTGTGTGTTAAATGAATGTCTGTGAGTGTTCTTATATGCTGTAGATGTATACTATAGGTTTACATTTGCAGGAGTGTGTTTGATTTCAAGTGAAGATCTTTGAGGCTTCATACCAGGAGGGTGTGACAGAACGCTGCGGGTTCTGATAGCCGTGCACAAAGGTTGTACTTCTAAATTTTATGGGTTCAGACAAAAATGTGTTGCGGCACAAGAATTGAAATCAAAAACTCAGGGAAGAACTCAAGGTTGTTGAACACCTTGGAGGCAAGGCTGTGTATGAGAGACACAGTTGCAGACAAAAACTCTGATGTGAGTTTTGTAGAGCTCTTCCAAGTGGGCATTAAGCACATGCATAAGGTGCTGAAGAAGAACTCTATTGTGAGTTCAGAAAGAAGAAATAAAATCACTGAGGATTCTGAGAGCTCTTCTAGGTGGACATTGAGTAGGTGTATAGGTGCACAGGATATAGAACTGTTGGACGTTCTGTGAAAAGATACTCTACTAGGTGGGCATTTGAGTTAGTGTGCAGACAGGCACAGGGAGAAGATAACTCTTTGAGTTGTGGAATTTAGAGGAAGAATCCACTTAAGGATCTTCACAGGGTTGCTGAACACCCTGTAGACTCAGCAAGAGGTTGCTTGAGTAGAAGGATAGCCAAGAGGGCATCCATTTTCTCCATCTATGGGAGAAGAAAGAAGGATAAAATCCCTTAGGGGTCTGAGTGTTGAGAAGCTCAGGGGAGACAACACTGTGTGTGCGTGAAGACTCTGCGGAGGTGCATGAGTTCAAGAATCCTTCAAGGATTTGAAAGGAATAAGCTCAGGAGGAGTAGTTCTTTCAGCACACAGAGCTATAGCTGCAAGGAACATAGAAGTGGAAGAACTCTTTGGAGAGTTTAGAGTTCTCCAAGCTCAGGAGGAACAACATCGTGGAGAACGTAGTCGAGGCTTAAAGCTGAGAGATTACAAGAGGAACCATAACAAAGGTCGAGGCCTTTGAGAACTAGAAATTCTTCCATGTTACGGAAGAAAGTGTAGAATCTCGGGAGGGAGCACAGCAGTCGTTGGGTCGACCGAAGAAAAATGGACCGTTGAAGATTTCACGGCCAGGAGAGAATAGGAGAAGCATACAGAAGGGGGAGATCGTGAGCCGTTGGATCTCATTCAGAAATCTCGTCAGCCATTGGATCAGACAGGAGGTGCATGGGTTTTAACCATTCTCACACCAGGCAAAAGTCCCAACAACTATCGGGATATTGGCTATCGGGAAATCAGAAATCTTGTGGATAGGAGATCGGGAAATCTCCATGGTAAAAGTTCTAGGAAAGATCTGAGCCGTCCGTTTCTGGAGATAGGTGGTGGAGATCGGGGACCCATCGGTATATATCGGCTACCGGGGTTTTGAGTTGACATATGATTTCTATCATTGGGGTATCAAAACTCCGAAATCGCAAGATCGGATCTGGACCATCCATCTTGAGGAGACATGTGGCGGAGATACAGATTATCGGGGAAAGTCCTGATAGAAAGTCAAATTGGTGCATCGAAGTTCTGCGTTTCACGAGTCCTAAGGACAAGACTTCTGGAGCATCAAAAGTCGTGAAATCACGAGAAGCGATCAGGACTGTCCATCTTTGAGGACGCATGGCTGATATCGAAGCGATCAGGAAATTTCCCGAAAGGAAAAGTCGTCAATCAGGAAATCACAAGTCGAGATATTGGGAATCCTGTGGAAACGAGGTTTATGCATTTCAGCATTGTGGTGTCCGAAACCTCGATAGGATATAAGAGTGCGGTCATGGGGATAGTGGTCATATGGGCCAAGAGTTTAGCCAGGAAGGATAATGTGTAAAGCACCGTATTGGTGAATTGATTCATCAGAGATCGGGGATTCAAGAGGATAGTGGTTCTCATGACATCAGGAATCAGGAAACCCCGAAACCCGAAAGTATATCTTTCCTATTGAGGAAGAGGCAGCAGTCGGAGTGCAGAATACCGTGGGGAAATTCAAGACCTGTGGATCGGATTTTTAGTAGAGATTCCACCGTTGAATCGGAAGAGCCGCTTCGGCTCATGAAATGATTGATCGATCCTGTGAGCAGGAGCACGGGGTGGTGTTCGTGTCTTTCTACATCAATTAGACCAACTACTTTTGATGGAGAATCCAGGACAATAGAAGAAGGCAAGGTATTGTTGTTGGACATCAAAAATACTTCCAAATCTACAACTATTCCAGTAACATGAAGGTCATAATGGCCATCTACAATCTGAAGGGGAAGGCTAGAATTTGGTGGCAAGACCTAAAATTGGCCAAGGGCCTAAAGGAGAAACAATTGGAATGGTTTGACTTTGAGAATTATTTCAAGAAACAATACCTTTCTGAAACTTATTATGAAAGGAAGACGAAAGAATTTTATGAGTTACGACTCGGACAAATGACAATGGAGGACCTTATAAATAAATTTTTGGAACTACTAAGGTTTGTACCATACATCCGAGAGGATAAGGTAAAAATCCAGCGATTCTTAAGTTGTTTACCACAATCCTACAGGGACAGAATTGAGTTTGACAACCCCAAATCCTTGAGTGAGGTATTCAGGAAAGCACGAATGTGCTATGACCAGTATAAACAGTGCCTAGATTTTCCCAAGACCTGGAAGAATAAGAAGAAATATGGAATAAACCAACGGAAGAAGGGATACCAATCAGATCCTTATCAGAATGCAGCACAAAGTTTTCCAAGGAAGGATTTTCACTCCAATCATCTGAACACTATTAGGACAGCCCAAGGCAAACCAAAACCTATGTCAGTTAGACAATTTTCAGCAATGCAATTCAAGAAATGTATTAGAAAGGGATGTCAAGTTTACGCCATCCAAGTAACGAATCTACTAGAAAAATAAGATATTCCCAAGTTAGAATACTTTGTTGTCCTACGTGAATTAAGAGACATGTTTGTTGATGAGTTACTAGAATTACCTCCTAGGAGGGAAATAGATTTCTCCATAGACTTACTACCCGGATCAGCCCCAATCTCAAAAGCACCCTACTGAATGAGTCTACTAGAATTGACAGAATTAAAAATACAATTACAGGAATTGTTGGACAAAGAGTATATTAGACCAAGTGTCTTGCCATGGGGTCCACCAGTCCTTTTTATGAAAAAGAAAGATAGTAATCTAAGACTATGTATCGATTATAGACAACTGAACAAAGTGACCATTAAGAAAAAATACCCCTTACCCAAGATAAATGATTTGTTTGATCAAGTTGATGGGGCCAAGATCTTCTCAAAATTGGATTTACGATCCGAATATCATCAAGTTAGGATAAAGGACCAGGACATAAACAAAAAAACTTTTCGAACAAGATACGAACATTATGAGTTTGTGTTCATAGCTTTCGGACTCACTAATGCACCATCCACATTTATGTGCTTGATGAACAACATTTTCATCCAGTACTTAGATAAGTTCGTAGTAGTATTTATCAATAATATTCTGGTCTATTATAAAATGGATATGGAACATGATGAACACTTCAGAATAGTTCTACAAACACTAAGGAAACACAAACTATACGCAAAATTCGACAAATGTGACTTTTATCAAAAAGAAATACAATATTTAGGACATGTCATTTCCTCGGAAGGTATTGTTGTAGACCCGAAAAAGATAAAAGCTATTATGGAATGGCCAGTACCTAAGGATGTGGTAGATATCCGATCATTCATGGGAATCACCAGATATTATCGTAGATTTATAGAAGGGTTCTCCAAGATAGCATACCCTATCATGTCATTACAAAAGAAAGGGACAAAGTTTAACTAGTCGTAAAAGTGTCAAGACAGTTTTAACAAGCTAAAAGAATTATTGACATCAGTGCCCATTTTGAAGGTAGCAGACCCAGATAAAGATTTCACAGTATGTGTCAATGCAAGTAAAGAGGGACTAGGTGGTGTTCTAACTCAGTAAATTATGAGTCACGGAAATTAAAATAACACGAGCGAAATTATGTCACTCGTGACTTAGAATTGGCAGCAGTAATACATGCCTTAAAAATGTGGCGACACTATATAATGGGCAGAAAATTCTTACTATTGACGGGTAAAAGCGGAGTGAAATATCTGTTTAACCAACCAAACCTTAATGCAAGACAAGCCAGGTGGCTATCCTTCTTGAGAGAATTCGACTTCGAGGTCAGACATATCAAGGGTAAGGAAAATAAAGTAGCAGATGATTT
>JASDQU010025233.1:33069-50690 GCA_032191745.1 Picea mariana
ACAACCAAACATGAACACAAAGACATTTCCTGAAATTGCAATAAGGTAAAGTGGGATCAACACTTCGGGGTTTTGTGGTTCAGAATCCTGCGACTTCAAAAGTCAAAACATCAAAACACCACAATTTCTGAATCGCTAAAGGAAAGTGGGACCTACATTTTGGGGTTTTGGGGTTTGGTACTTCGTGAGTTCAAGTACCCAACAACAAAATATACAAACTTCTGAAATGGGAAAAAGGAAAGGTGAGACCCACATTTCGGGATTTCGGGGTTCGAAATTTTGTGAGTTCCAAAGTCAAACCTCAACCCATGGCAGCTTCCAAAATTGTGAAAGGTGACCAGCGTATCGAGATTTCGGGGTTTCGGATTTTGCGAGTACAAATTCAAACACCCACACACCACGACTGCCGAAATCGTGAAAAAAGTAAGTGGGATCAACACTTCAGATTTTTCGGGGTTCGGGACTCCGCGAGTTCAAGTGCCCCAACATCTCATGTAACAAACCACCAAAATGCAAAAAGAGAGAAGGTCAGACTAGTGCTTCGAGGTTTCAGAATTAAGGGTTTCAAAATTTGGGGTTTCGCGAGTACTGAAACCAACATCATCAATAGCCAAATAATCAATTCCAGAATTGCAAAAAAGAAAGGAACTAACATTTTGGGATTTCCGGATTTAGGGTTTCGGGGTTTCTAATGCCAAACAACAACACACAACAACTCYCRAATTTCGAAAGGTGAAAGGGTGTGGGACCAACACTTCRKTATTTYGGGATTCAGGGTTTCAAGGTTTGGAAAGGCAAGGGAACTTCACATAAATGTAACCAACAAGTCCCGAATGCCGAAATTCACATTATTCATAATTCTAAGATTTTTGTCATATACTTGTATTCTTACTTTCATTATGTGAAACAGTAGGTGTAGAAGGATTCAACATCCGTTTACCTATCAAAATTCCAAAAATCTAACTTCTGAGTTTTATACGTATAAAATCTATAAAAAGGGCACAATAGGGTAACAATTTTCTGTAAAAGTTAACTCCTATTATATTCACTTAGAGCCTCTTTAAACAATGCATTAAATGCCAACAGTACTAGATCTATGCATCTATGTAAATATATGAATAAGAATATCATTCCATCAGAGTTTGGAAATTATAATTGATGATCCGAGGGATCTAAGTTTGGTTTTCAGGGGTTCTCGGAATTCTTTAACTTTCTGAATTTTGTACATCTAGTATTTTGACTTCATATTAAACCTAATCTGTGGATGGATTGGCTTTCTTAAAGTCAACTCGTATAAAAATAAATTTTCCTAACATTGCCAGATTTCGGGAAGGACCACTCGAGAATTTAGACTGTGATTGTAAATTTAATACCACGATAAATGTCATCCATTGAAAGAATTATTTCAAATTTAGAAACAAATAGATGCATAATATCAGTTACACACAAAACATCAAAGAATGGAGAGGGAAAGGTTTACATTAATGCAATTAGATGTAATTACTCAATAGATACCTGCCATCAATCAAAACATATCCATTCAAAATAGAGAGGGGTAGATCAACATATATAAATCAAATCGGTGATAAAACAAAGGGAACAACCACGTTCCTCCCAACCATAGAATAGGGCAGCCAAATCACTTGCCTAGGTCACCCCCTATCCTGACCATGAATCTATGAGGGAGAACTTGGAGACTCCTCAACAATATTCCAAAATTTTTAGCAGTTATCCCCTTGCCTCACACTTGCTCGGTAGTGCTCATAACAACAAGAGGACTCATAATCTTCTTCCCATCATACTTGGTAGCGTCCTGCCTCCTTGCATATGCTATTTAACAATTTTTTCCTAGGTCTTTTCCCTCCTTTTGGGATTTTTGCAACTTTCTAAATCCCTAATTTTTAGGGGATGCCAGTGGCCAAATCACTAATTTTCCACTTGTAATAATTAGCCAAGAGGCACTTCCAACATGTTCCCCACTCAGGGAGTCATGGTCAACTGATTTTTAAACATGGTTGTTCCATTTGTCCTCCTATAGTTAATATAAATATTTTGTTGTGATACAAGTGTCATAGTCAAATAGTTAGTTGAGTCAATAGAGATCTTTGCCCAATAGTCACAATAATTAAATACAATTATTAAATTCAAAATTTGGAATTGCCATAAATGGAAAAAACTTTCCAGATTCGAATTTTCCAAAAATGGAAATAAATTTCCAGCACACAAAAATAAAAAATATTTTATTTTTGGGGGATGTCACATCCTTTCCCCCTCTAGTAAAACACTGTCCTCAGTGTTCGTTTCTTTCCTGGAACAGGATTGGGTGTGATTTCTGCCAATCTCCATCCAATTCCCAAGTGGCCTCCTTAGGACTAAAGTGCTTCCATTGCACCTTTACCTAAGCGACGACTTTGTTCTGAAGTATTATTTCTCTCTAGTCCAGAATGCGCAGAGGTTCCACCTAGAACTCACCTTTGGGTTCCACCTGCACCAAGTTCCAATCAATCACATCAACAGGGTCATGCATATACTTTTTCAACAAAGAAACATGAAATACATTATGAATTCTTAGATTAGTTGGTAGTGCAAGTTGATATGCTATGGGTCCAATTCGAGCTAGTATCTCAAAGGGCCCACAAAACCTGGTTTCCAACTTGGCACAGTTCCCTAACTTCAATGAGCTTTTCCAGGATTTGACCTTCAAGTAAACATGGTCTCCTAGTAGAAATTCCAAGTGTCTTCTTTTCTGGTCCGCATAACTGTTTTGTCTGTCCTATGCTTCTTTGAAGTTCTGTTGTACCTTTCTTACCATGTTCTCCATTTCTTGGAGCATCTCTGGCCCAACCATGAGTCTGTTAGCCGGGTTATGCTAGCTAATTGGAGCTGTACACTTTCTGTCGTACAGTATTTCAAAAGGGCTCAACTTAATCGAAGTTTGGTACCCATTGTTATATGCAAATTCTACCAAGTGTAGGTAGTCTTCCCATTTGCTCGGCTTTGTTCTTACATACATGTAGAGCACATCCTCTATGATTTGGTTTGTCCTTTCGGTATATCCATCCATTTGTGGATGATAACTCGTACTAAAATTCAAATTAGTATTTAGCCCTAGAAACAATTCCTTCCAAAAAGCAGATGTGAATTTTACATCTCTATCTGAAATCACCATTTTAGGAATACCATGCAGTCTAAAAAAAATTCTCATGAACATTTCAACAATGTTAATAGCTTTAAAATTGACTTTACAGGAATAAAGTGTGCAGACTTACTGAGTTTATCGATTACAACCATGATATAATCATTTTTTTTTTAGTTTTAGGAAAACTTGCTATAAAGTCCAGTGATAGGGTCTCCCATTTCCATTCTAGTAGTGGTAATGGCTATAATAGGTTGGCTGGATGGTGGTGTTCGGCCTTAACCTGCTGACAATCTTGGCACCTAGCCAAATACTCTGTTGTTTCTCCCTTCATATTAGGCCAGTAAAATAGTTTTCTGAGTGTTGTTATTGTTTTTGGGTAGCCTGGATGGCTAGAATACGGTTTCTTATGCACTTTGTCTAAAATAGTTAATTTTAGTTCTGCTGAATCTGATATGTAAAGTCCGTTTTTAAATCTTAATAGTCCCTTCTTGTCGATACTTATATCTGGTTCATCTTAGTTTGTGATACTGTTTTTCAATTCTTCCATCATTTTAGTGTAATTTCATTCGTTAATACCTACCGTTTTTATTCTTTGTTCAAAATCACTTTCTGCCCTGCTGATATTTATCTCAAATAACCCATGGATTCTATGGCTTAAAGCATCTGCTACTTTATTTTCCTTACCCTTGATATGTCTGACCTCGAAGTCGAATTCTCTCAAGAAGGCTAGCCACCTTGCTTGTCTTGCATTAAGGTCTCGTTGGTTAAACATATATTTCACTCTGCTATTATCCGTCAATAGTAAGAATTTTCTGCCCATTATATAGTGTCGCCACATTTTTAAGACATGTATTACTACTGCCAATTCTAAGTCATGAGTGAAATAATTTCACTCGTGTTCTTTTAATTTCCAGGACTCATAACAAATCACGTGCCCTTCCTGAGTTAGAACACCACCTAGTCCCTCTTTACTTGCATCAACACATATTGTGAAGTCTTTATCTAGGTCTGCTACCTTCAAAATGGGCGTTTATGTCAATAATTATTTTAGCTTGCTAAAACTGTCTTGACACTTTTGTGACCAGTTAAACTTGGTCCCTTTCTTTTGTAATGACATGATAGGCTAGGCTATCTTGGAGAACCTTTTTATAAATCCACGATAATATCTGGTGATTCCCATGAATGACCGGATATCTACCACATCCTTAGGTATTGGCCATTCCATAATGTCTTTTATCTTTTCCAGGTCTACAACAATACCTTCAGAGGAAATGACGTGTCCTAAATATTGTATTTTGTTTTGACAAAAATCACATTTATCGAATTTTGCGTATAGTTTGTGTTTCCTTAGTTTTTGCATAACTATTCTTAAGTGTTCATCATATTCCTCCTCTATTTTAGAATAGAGCAAAATATCGTCGATAAATACTACTACAAAATTATCTAAGTATTGGCTGAAAATGTTGCTCATCAAGAACATAAATGTGGCTGGTGCATTAGTGAGTCTGAAAGGTATGACCATAAACTCATAGTGTCTGTATCTTGTTCAAAAAGTTGTTTTGTTTATGTCCTGGTCCTTTATCCTAACTTGATGATATCCGGATCATAAATCCAATTTTGAGAAGTTCTTGGCCCCACCAACTTGATGGAACAGATCATTTATCCTTGGTAAGGGGCATTTGTTCTTAATGGTCAATTTGTTTAGTTGTCTATAATCGATACATAGTCTTAGAGTACCGTCTTTATTTTTCACAAAGAGGACTGGTGCACCCCATGGTGAGACACTTGGTCTGATATACTCTTTGTCCAAAAATTTCTGTAATTGTATTTTTAATTCTGTCAGTTCTGGTAGACTCATTCGGTAGGGTGATTTTGAGATGGGGGATGATCTGGGTAGTAAGTCTATGGAGTAATCTATTTCTCTCCTAGGAGGTAATTCTGGTATCTCACCAACAAACATGTCTCTGAATTCACGTAGGACAGCAAAGTCTTCTAACTTGGGATTATCTTCTTTTTCTAATAGATTCATTACTTGGATGGCATAAAATTGACATCCCTTTCTAATACATTTCTTGAATTACATCGTTGAAACTTGTCTAACTGGCACAATTTTTGGTATGCCTTGAGCTATCCTAATAGTGCCAAAATTATCTTTATAGCTAAGTATCTTTGTATAACAGTCCAGTACTACTTTGTGTTGTTCCAACAAATCCATCCCGATAATCATATCATAAGATCCTAGTGGTATGATGTTCAGATTGGTCCTTATCTTTTGACCATCTAAGCTAAACTCAAAATCAGAAATAAAGTTAACTACTTTTCTTTTAGTTCTTGTTGCTAGTTGTACAAGCCAAGATTTTGCATGCTTTTGTTTCTTAAGTGTATTCAACTCTACTACATCGAGAGTAATATAACTTAACGTAGCTCCAGGGTCAATTAAAACAGAAATTCGAGTGTCATGGATTTTACCTTCGATTTCTACCACCGAGGACTGGTGGTCAGCTTGTCGACCATCTATGGTTGCATTTATCCGATGCATACTTTTGCCCATGTCACCCACCATCGAGGCTTCCTGCAAATTATGGAAAGCAATGTTGTTTGCTGTAATTGAATGTTGACGGTTCCTCCTTAGATGAGGCTCTCCACACTCCCAACACTTTAATGGCTCGTGGGAGCTGTCCCCAAAATTCTTCATTCCCAGGTTTACCGGTTTACCACTACCTTGTGTGTTCGGATGATTGGAGTGAAAATCCTTCGTTGGGAAACTTTTTGTTGCATTTTGAGAAGGAGTTGGCTAGTATCCCTTATTCCAATGGTTTATTCCATCTTGCTTCTTATCCTTCCAGGTCTTGGGAAACTATACCCGTTGTTTATACTGGTCATAGCACATTTATGCTTTCATGAATACCTCAATCAAGGATTTGGGGTTGTCAAACTCAATTCTGTCCCTGTAGGATTGTCGTAAACAGCTTAAGAATCTCTAGATTTTTACCTTATCCTCCCAAATGTATGGTACAAACCTTAGTAGTTCCATAAATTTATTTATAAGGTCCTCCATCGTCATTTGTTCGATTCGTAACTCATAAAATGCTTTCATATTCCTTTCATAATAGCTTTCAGAAAGGTATTGTTTCTTGAAATACTTCTTGAAGTCGGACCATTCCAACTGTTTCTCCTTTAGGCCCTTGGCCAATTTCAAGTCCTGCCACCAAATGCTAGCCTTCCCCTTCATATTGTAGATGGCCATTCTGACCTTCATGTTACTAAAATAGTTGTAGATTTGGAAGTATTTTTGATGTCCAACAACCATGCCTCAACTTCTTCTCTTGTCCTGGATTCTCCATCAAAAGTAGCTAGTTTAATATTTTTAAATTATCCTTCAAGGTGGTCTGTTTGCTTTCTTTTTTTGTCTGGTATGGTTTTGTCTTCAGCTGAAGGTGTCCCTTCAGATGAACTGTCTCCTTTTTCTATTTTCATCCAGAATTCTTGGAGGACCTCTTGCTGACCTCTTCCTCATGGTTATCATCTTTTGGGCTTTTCTTAGTTACTATACTACGCAGCAGGACTTCATTTATCTCTTGTTGTTCCTGCTATGCCTTCTTCAATTTTTCATTGTCGGCCTTGAAAACCCGTGGTTCAACAATGAGGTTCCTCATTGTTTCCAACACCTCCGTGGGTGAGCTTCCATCAATGTTCTGTCTTAGATCTCCAGGATGTCCTTGCTATAAATTCTCTTCCATCCTGATTTTTGCACCTTCTTGAGCTGCCATTATTCAGCACAAAACAAAAAAGCTTTATGTTTGTAATCCACAAGATTTATCATTTTTTTCATCAATCAGAATATATATACTAAGCAATTAATGTGGTCATGTTCAGGCCCAGTGTTATAACGTTTTCTCTAATACCATATGTAATGAACCTCAAATTTACCATAATTTTTTTTTTCTATGACATAATTCAACTTCGTTTAAGCTTGGAATTTAAGAGAAGGTAAGATTCAATACGATTCATAAATACATTATTCACCAGTCTAGTTTACTTCAAACAAAAAATTGTCAAAGTAATCAGTTATGCACATTTAATTATGCTTGTGATTGCAAGTCTGGGTATTCATGATTGCTAGAACAGTAGGTAAGTTGACTATCTTCTATGTGTGTGTGTAAAGGCGAATATTATCATTTTTACTGTAGAAAATTCACTTTAACTTTCTGTTAACATCTGTACTTGTTTTCTCCTACAAGTAAGTATATACCTATATCTTTCTCCATATAATAATTTAGGTACTCTTCATGCCCCGTACACAGTGATATGTAATATGAACTGTTGTCATTATACTTCTATCCCGAATGAATATCCTCCAACGTTTTTTACCAGTCCATTCATTACATTATTAGAGTTGTTCCCATAATAATAAATTCCTTCTAGGTTCCTACAGTTCATGAAATTAACAGAGGTCAATCAGGTTTCGGCGATTATAAATGCCGAACACAAAACTAAACAAAGGGGCCACACTATTTGCAAAAAACTTGAAAATACGGAAAGACTGTGGACCAACACTTCGAGGTTTCGGGGTTCGGGTTTTCGGGAGTACAAAATCCAAACATCAACACACAAACATTTCCCGAAATTGCGAAAAAGTGCCCAACACTTTGGGATTTCTGAGTTCAGGATTTCATGAGTACAATAGCCAAATGTCAACATAAAGACATTTCCTGAAATTGTGAAAAGGTAAAGTGGGATCAACACTTTGGCGTTTCGGGGTTCAAAATCCCACGACTTTAAAATTCAAAATATCAAAACACAACAACTTCCGAATCGCGAAATGAAAGTGGGACCTGCATTTCAGGGTTTCAGGGTTCGAGACCTCCAAAATGCAAAAAAGGAAACCTGAGACCTGCATTTCGGGATTTCAGGGTTTGAAATTTCACGAGTTCCAAAGGCAAACCTCAACCCACGGTAACTTCCAAAATTGTGAAAGGTGACCAACATATCAGGATTCCGGGGTTAGGGATTTTGCGAGTACAAAGTCAAACATCCACACACCACAACTTCCGAAATTGTGAAAAAGGTAAGTGGGATCAACACTTTGAAGTTTTCGGGGTTCGGGACTTTGCGATTTCAAGTGCCTGTTATCAGACTAATCGGTAGGTGTGGACACTAAAAGACCTCCCTAGATCCACCTGGATCTATAACAAAACAGGACAGGACATGAATCTTTCCCTAAGTTTTGTCCATTGAATTAGCTAGTAGGAAGGAACAAGTAACATACCTTAGTATCACTTCCTAGGGTTTCTGTTACTCCCACTTCGCTCCGGTGCTCTCATGAAGTCAAGACCAAGACAATACAAACCAACCAAATTGAAGATAGAAAAATATATTCAATTGTCAACTTATGTGTATGATCAAGGAATTACACAATAAAGTGAGAATAGCTTTATGGGAAAGGGACATGCCACTGTATAATATTAATTGAACATAAATATTACAACCTGACTGCCTTGATGTCGCAAGATTCCTTTTGATGGCTCTTAGCTCCAACACACACTTGCTCAATCCTTGTATGAAGAATATCAAAACCTCTTGATAGACTTTGCTAGAGTCTCCAAGATACTATTCAAGCTAAGTCCTTCACACAATTCTTTTCACCAATTCTCCAATGAATCTTGCTTAACCTTTTCCATGAGAATCCCCTCAATATATAGGAGAGAATGAGATGGTTACTTAGATAAGAATGATCCCACAATATCAGGGAATCCAGTACAAGGATAACCATTCAAATGCCAACCCATTCTTCTAGAATATTACCTTCTAGAACCATTGAGAATTCACCTTTTTCCAAGCTTTAGAACGAGTTCGCACCCTAGCTATTCAACACAGTGCGAGAAGTTCTCACCCTGGCTTAAGGCAGTCTGCGAGAATGGGTCATTCTCACATCCTAATATATTAGCAGCCTGTGAACCTTCTTCAAAAGTGAGTTTTCTATGAAGAGATGAAAGTAACTTTTCTCAGGAGAAAGTTCTTATGAAGATCCTGAGTATGCCATCATTAATACACCATCATGATGACCAAAACCATGGGTAACAGAATGCCCCCCAAAGTATGAGGTTGGAATCAGTGACAGCCGAAAGACTTTGTAAGCTGCATGTGTGTGTCGGAAACCTACAAACACCCAAGCATCTGCAGAATGTCATATATATCAACTCTGAGGTAGGCATTCCCATACTCATATCACAAATGAATGATAATTGTAGACATGGGTCATGGCCACCAATCATATACTATAAATCCATTCCATCAAAATATAACATAGCCACCAGGAATACACTATGGATCTATGTGAGAAATTTCAAATTAAGACGACATAGCCACGAGACATAAACAATGGATCTATGTGTCACAAATTATAAATACTCCATCGCAACCTGGAAAAAGAGATGATATCCAGGGTTTTCAATCTTGTTGCCCAAAAGTACAAATCTAACCATGTGATTACATGTGTCTAAGTCGAACACAACAGAAACTACTTGATTACTGGTCATTGATGAAACCATTAACAAGTGTGAGGGAAATCACCATTGATGTCAATGACTCCTAAGGTACTCTAATACAATCCATCGAGTGTGAATGAGTGAGTTGAAGTTAAACATTCGATGGAATATTTCGATCAGGGGTCGAAGATGTAAACCCACTGTCGAGAGCGAGGAAACCTGCCATTGAGGCATGCAAGCTCCAAGGTACCAAACAATTTTTAAGTCTTGGTTCCGGATAATGGGTTGAAGTCGACGGAACAAAAATCGTCACAGGAGGGCCTTGATGTATCCCCCATCAATGACACAAAATGAGTAACGTGTTTTGAAGGTGAAATAGAGTATGATGTAAATTGAACTGGACACAGGGATCGACATGAAGATAATGGACAACTACAGATGGCTGAATCAATATAGGTTTTAGATGGACTTCTCTTGAACATATGAACGACATGACCAATGATTTGGAAGCATTGACTCAAAGACGACATAGGGAATTACCTTGTAGCAAATCGAATGAGAGACCAATGAATTTCCCAAACCGACTTCAAATATAATGAATAGGGGGTGTCATGTTCAAGAGTGACACTTACTGCCAATCAATACGAAGATGATAACATATCCCTTTCCCAAATTTTGCCCCACCATTTCTGGCGAGTACCTATTTATTTTTACGCAAGCTTGAGGAGGATAACATATGGTTGTTGATATAAGCTTATCCTTCAAATAAGTCCTTCAGAGTATGTTTAACGAACCCTAAGAAGGAGTGGTTCAGTCCCATTACGGGTCTGTCGATGTTTGTTTAACGAGTCCAAAGATAGAAAACTCGAAGGTTTTTCATGATTATAGAGTTTGGAAAAACACTTAAAAGAGAACTCTCTCATCTCCTTTTTCATAAAATAGTCTGATGAGACTAAAAAATAGATAAATTATCTCTCACTAGATGCTTTCTTCATATACTTTATCAAGCGTGAAAATAGCAAGGTCGCTCGGCTATCTTTTCATGTTTAGAGAGTCTGAAAAGAGCTTAAAGAAGACTCTAGGGGGGTTCCTTTTTTGTATAACCTTGTTGAGTTCGAAAAAGTGATAAAAGTAGGCTCGATTTCGTTCTCATTTATTTTTGAGCACGAGAACGGACAAAGACCACGCTCGAGGTTTTATACAAAAACCATAAAAAACAATCAAAACACGTGATGACAAAAAAAAAAAAAATACATGTCCGCATCCCTGTATATGAATATCGAAGTCATCACGCCTGCAAAATTTACACTCAAAAGGACATTAGGGATTAGGGTTTAATAGATAAATAATCATAAAAAAACAAATAACATGGTAAAAGTAAATATAAAGGAGTAAAATTCTTTTTACCATATCATTTTCACTTTTCCCCTATTTGAGCTCAAAAACCCCTCTTTTACCCTCAAAGTTTGGCATCAGATTGTGGGAGTTATAAGCATCCATCCGTTAAGAAATCAGTGATAGTGAGGTAGGCTCTTTGTCTTCTACTCTTTCATGGTTTAATTTTGCATTTTCATTGATTAAAATTCATTTTTTGAGTGGATTTTATGAGCCCTACTTGCACTCAGCCATTCTCGCAGGTGGGCTACATGGGACCTGCGAGAATGGATGATTCTCACAAGTGAGCCCACAGTAGCCTACGAGGTTCTCGCACTGTACCCAAAGGGAACATGCGAGAACCACAAAGCACAATTTTTTTTTAATAATTTACTCAATAAAAAGAAACCAATTCATGAATAGAGTTGCTAATCCTCTTTTTGTTCTTCTTATGCAGGTAATTGGCCATCAAAATGGTTCTTGAATGGTGCGAAAGGGAGCAAGAAGAAGACAATTCTATTGCCGAAAATCATCCACCTACTATTGTTGCTTTGAGAAACTGTGGCCTTCTGAGGTAGTTTCGTATCCCGGGCATGAGGGCCCATGTCCAGTTATTAGAGTACCTAGTGCATATGTGGGATCCTGATTAGCAGGTATTTCATGTGGGGGTCCACACACTATCCTTAGATATTGAGGACATTTACTTCTTGATTGGACTGTCACAGTGGGGGTACCATGTGAGCCTGACTAGTAGCAGAGGTGGTGGGCTGCCCATAAGCGAGTATTGTCATGTTTACACTGTGTTCCCGAGGTAGAGAGGAAGAAAGGAAAAGTAGCCATTTGGGGGGTACGGGATTTGACCCTCTGTACTATCTTATTTACCATAGCTCGGATGGCTGGGATCTCCGCTCCTTACATGGCGCTACAGATTTACTTCTAGTATGCAATAGAGTGTATTGAACCTCGGGTTTTTAACTGGGCAGATGTTGTGCTTTGTAGTATAAAAAAGAAGTTGACCAAATGCAAACGAGGTGACCTGAAGAAATTTAGGTACAGATCTTTGTTAGTGTCCTTCTTCCTGGAGAGGGTTCCATTACTAAGGATGCAATTTGAGTGGAATTTACCAGCTCCCAGGGATCCAAGAATGATGAGATGGTGTTGGCTCATGGCCCATCACGTAGCTGGACCAATCATCAAGTATGATGATACTTTCTTCAATTGGCTACAACCAAAGATGTTGATGGTTGATGATTATTCTTATGCTGGGTTGGATTTTCGAGGAGATCCGGACTTAGTACTGCTAGAGGATAATCAGTGGGGGGAACTTGGTAAGAAGTACACAAATTTTTTTTTTAAATGTTTTTGTGAATTTTTCCTATTCAAATGTTTTTCGTTTTATATGTTCATCCAAAGACTAAATACTAAATTCATTTTTGATGATACAGATGTTGGACCTTACCGACCTCCCGGTACTTCTCCCATTCAGCAGCGAGGAGAGGTAGCACCAGCGCCACAATATGCCGAGGATTATCAAGTAGTGGAACAAAACCTAGAGGGCTTGACCGCAGATATTCTAGACATGTCTCTTGAATAAGTTCCACGACACGATCAACGTCATACAATAGGAGTGTCAGGGTCCATGAGCCGACTGCTCCGTAGAGATTCCCAAGCAGTCATGTGTTACCGTGAACGTCATGCATGACGTCACTTTGTAGAAGCTATGAGCTTTAAATTTTTACATTTTGTTCTTCGAACAAACTTTTTGTAAAAAAATCTTTTGATCATTATATATACAGACAACTTCTATCGGTTTACCTTGTATTGTGTGAAAATTGATGTGATTGATTTATAAATGATCCAAATGTCTGTCTAATACATAGTTAGCCAATGAATCTATTAAAGTATTTAGACATCTAGGAATATGTTGATATTCAATGTAATCAAAATAACATTCCAAGAGGCGAATTCACAAATACACCCATAACAAAGTAGGACTTTGAATAGTATAGACATTACTTAACTGTAGTACTACAAGCTGCGAATCGAGTCGCACAACCAAATGACGGATTCCAAGTGAGATAGCATCAACCAATAATTCAATAACGACGCTATACTCTGCAATGTTGTTGGTTGCATGGCCAAGACACACACCTCGTAAGGAGACAAGTTCATTTGTAGGGGCGTAAATTTCCCATGCAGCGAAAGTAAGGTTCTGAGTACTATGGCTAGCGCCATCAGCTAAGCCAATATAGGGTGGCAAAGACTTTGACATCTGGAAATCAAACACAAAGTCACATAAGGGCAGAGACCAGATAACGACAAAAGCAAGCTATAGTAACACACAAGAAGTATGATACAATAGAAATACAAGTACTCGTGCACAGATGATTTTATGTATAGTACTTCTTCAAGTACAACCCATTCCTGGGTTCACTCAAAGGGATACCATCATAATCTACTAACTCATAAGATCCTTTTTCCAAAACTCATCGAACAATATAAGGACCTCTCCACATGGCTTCAAATTTTCCATCTCCTAGCATATCTCGATCTTGATCATAGAGGAGAATGAGATCTCCTTTGGAGAAAATGTGATGCTTGACATGTTTGTCGTATTGGGCCTTGACACATTTCTTTTGAGCTTCTATAACTAGGGTAGCATCGCGTCGAGTTTCATCTAATCGCATAAGATATAATAGATGTTCTTCTTCAGCAGAAGTGTTGGGTAGGAGTTCAAAAGCTAGTTTTAAAGAGGGTATCTTGCATTCAATCAGGAGAATAGCTTCCAAACCATAGACTAACCGGAAAGGTGTAAACTTAGTAACAGATTTGACGGATGTCTGGTAAGCCCACAATGCCGAAAACAACAATGTGTGTCAACTTGTTTTGTGAATGCCTATCATTCATCTGAGCATAGTTATGATAACTTTGTTGATTTCTTTAACCTGGCCGTTGGCTTGTGGGTAATAGGGCATTGAGTTATCATGGTGAAGACCCAACTTTTCAGCAAGTTTGAACATCATGAAGTTTTTGAAGTGGCTACCATGATCAGTGATGATAGCTTAGGGAACACCAAAATGAGCTATGACATGATTAAAAATGAATAATACTGCAGTCTTTCCAATGTTGTCAAATTTCGGCATCGCCTCGACCCATTTCGTAAAGTAATCGATGGCTACAATGATGTAACCATGCCCCCCCAACCGAGTGAGGGTGACATGTCATGAAATCGATGCCCCATTTTGTGAAGGGACCAACGGAGACCACAAGGTGAAGAGGAGCAGGATGTTATCGTATCTTCTGATTATAGGTCTGGAAAACATAGCATTTATGAACGATGATTATGCAGTCGTTAAACAAAGAAGGCCAAAAATACCCTACGCATAAGATCTTCTGGGCAGTAGCATACCCAGACATATGACCACCACATGATCTGGAATGGAAGTCATTCAGAGCTTTCTCAGCTTCATCGAACATTAGGAAATGTCAAAAAACAAGGTCAATCCCCCGACGATAAAGAGTATCCCCAAGGATAATGTATTGACGAGCTTGATAGCATATGCGATGTTGGTTAGTACTAGACAAAGTTGGCCAGAAATTTTGGGTTTGGAGATATATAATGATATCACCATACCAAAGATCATTAGTGCTGATAAGGAAAAGAGATTCATCGGGTAATGAATATGCTGCTACTATTTCCATTTCAGAATGGGGAAAGTCGCGTATCAACTCAACAAAAACTAAGGACTTCTTGGACTTGGCGCATTCAAATTCCAATTCAAAATCCTGGAGAATCACAATCCATTTGGAGTATTTTCCCCCTAGAAATTGATGGGTAAGAATGTGTTGCATAGAATTGCAATGAGAAATCACTGTAGTCTTGCGCGAGAGTATATAGTGCCAAAAGCATTGGACGGCTTGAACGGTAGCCAAGGCCCGTTTTTTGACATGTAAATACTTGATTTCAGTATGTGTTAGACTTCGACTCAAATAGTAAATAGCATGTTTGTCATTAGCATCATCCTCTTGGATGAGAACCATACCAATGGTGTAATCCGAGGCAGCAAGTTAAAGGAAATAATCACAACTGTAATCTGGGGGAAAGAGAAGCAGAGCACGCATTAGGGACAATTTCAAAGCTTCAAAAGCATTGTTGGCCATGGGATCCCAGACAAAATCTGAATCCTTTTTCAGTAGCCGCGTAAATCCACGAGTTATCTCGGCATAATTTGGGATAAAATGAAAAAGAAAGTTTGCTTTCCCCTGCAAACTTTGTAACTGGAAAAGTGTACAAGGAGGAGGGAGATTAAGAATCGCCTCAACCTTTAAAGGATCCAATCAGATCCCTTGATGTCAAACGATAAAACCTAGAAAGCGGTCGGATTCCACGCAGAAAACACACTTATGAGGATTCAAACGTATATGGTAGAACCGACAGCGGACAAAAATGGCTCGGAGGTGTTTGGGGTGATCAACTCGGCACATTGAGTGAGTAGGTAAATCGTCCAAATATGGTTGAATGATGTTCTTGATATCATGGAAAGCATAAGACATAGTGTGTTGAAAAGTTGCGGCAGTGTTCTTGAGACCAAAAGGAAGTTTCCGATAGGCAAAAGTACCCCAAGGACAAATAAAAGTAGTCTTATGTTGATCCTCGGGAATAATGTTTATTTGATTATACCCGGGGAAACCATCCATGAGAGAGAAGATTTCACTTTCGACGCAATCATCGACAATCTGATCGATGAAGGGGGTAGGAAAGTTGTCTTTGGGACAAGCTTTGTTGATATCCCTATAATCAACGCATACACGAATTGTGCCTTGTTTCTTGTGAATCAGGACAAGATTGGAAACCCAGTCTGTGAGAGATATTGGGTAAATAAAGATGGATTTTAGAAGTTTCTCGACGAAGGCATTGTCGGATGGGTTTAGCATCGAGGTATGTCTTTATCTCATGTATCACAATCTCAAGGTCGATACCCGACATTTCTTCATAGCTCCATGCAAAGATATCACAAAACTCTTTGAAAAGGGATGTGAAGGTGACGACTTCTTCATAAGAGCATGAAGCTCCGATATGGACATTTTCAACAATCCTAGGTTTGATGGATATGTCAAGGGGAATAGTGGGTGAGATATTTCTTAAGTTTCCTTCAGAAAACACATCGTGTGCAGACTCGAGAACGATCAAGATGACAACAACGGTCGATGGGGTCGAAATCTGTTGATAGTTCTCAATGGTATGTT
Source organism: Picea mariana (assembly GCA_032191745.1). NCBI lineage: Eukaryota > Viridiplantae > Streptophyta > Pinopsida > Pinales > Pinaceae > Picea > Picea mariana. The sequence continues at coordinate 49,318 of JASDQU010025233.1, forward strand.
GCTCCAGAAAGAGGATGGAACGATGATGCTCATCATCCCAAGGGGTGTCCTCTATGAAATACATGATCATCTCATCTATGGGAAAAATGAAATGGAAAGGATTGGGAGACAACTCACCAAGACAAGGGGTGGAAGGTGTTTCCAATTGAATGGCCTGATAGGCGGACTCGAACGGACTTAACGGGGTATTACGGATGCAGTTGGAAACTTCTGCCCCCCAGTCAATTGAGGAGGATGTTGTATCAACTGATTCCAATACTGGGCCAATGACAGAAGGATGTTTTTCCCATAAGGTGGGGTCTGTCCTCCCATTGAAGGTGGTGTTCCAATTGGAGGTAGTGTTCCAATTGGGGGTTGTGTTCCAACTGGGATTTGTGCGCCAAAAGGAATTTTCCCGCTGAAAGGGGGTTGAGTCATACCACCTTGGTGAAATTTTCCACCAACTGGAATCTAGTAATTTGGAGTGAATGAAGGAATAGCACCACTAGGATTAAGAATTTTAGTGGAAGATGAAGAAGGTCCTCCAAAAGGAAAATGAGGGAGTGCTGGAATAAAACCGGGAAGAGAGTGCCCAGAAGAAGAAGGACCACCAGGAGATCCAGATGGAGTTTGTGTAGGAGTAGGAATGGAAGCATTCAACGCATGGTATCCAGGTGGTAATGTCAGAGTGACGTTGGGCGTTCGCAGTGTGTTGATGGGAGCAAGACTAACCGCTATAAATCTGGTTGGAACACTCGTAGTATCTATAATATGGGCCATTTCGGCAAGGACGATGAAGTGATAAGAAGTAGTCAACGGTACTGTCTCTAGACTAGAGATTTCAGAAATAACAGGTGGGTTGATTTTGGAAATCACAAGTGAGCCTGGAACAAAAAGGTCCTGTCGAAAAACACCTGTAGACCAAAAAAGATATTGGTCTTCTATGCCTGGAAAGGGTCCAACTGGTGATCCAGAAGATGTAACAACTAATTCTCTGAAAGAATTCAGTCGCATAAAAGCTCGCTCAGAATCAGGTTGAAGTCGAAAGTCCTCTCGAGTATCTGTAATTCGAAAATTTTCTAGAGAGTCAGTACATTCCACTTGTGGTGTGGTGAGGACTATGACCTCACTTTGCCGAGGAGAGCCCTCAGGTGTACTTGTAGGAAAGGGTTGAGAACCTTCCAGATTCTCTAGAGATAAACCATGCATTCTACATGAATGACGTGGAGGAGCTATTATAAACGAGTGACAAACTTCAAGAAGAAAATCGTATGGTCAACTTTGGTAAACAAACAACACGCGCTAGTAAACAAAATCTAGGAAGCATCAACCAAACAACACCTTCTAATTCTAAAGTTACTAGTTGGTGATGAAATCCAACGTTGCAACAATGA
>JASDQU010025234.1:20650-39644 GCA_032191745.1 Picea mariana
GCAGCATGATTCAATCATGGTAATGGTGGATAGATTCACTAAGGTTGCCCATTTTATTCCAGTGAATCTAACTCACAAGGAAACCAACATTGCAGAGATTTACATGAGGGAAATTTCCAAGCTACATGGTGTTCCTAAGGCAATTGTTTATGACAGAGAACCCAAGTTCACATCAAATTTTTGGAAAGTATTATTTAAGGGATTTGTGACAAATTTAAAATTTAGCATAGCATATCACCCTGATTCAGATGGGAAATTGAAGAGGGTCAATCAAGCGATTGAGGATATGTTGAGGATGTATGTGATGGATAAGCCATCAAAATGAGAATATTGTTTTCATTTAGTTGAATTTTCTTATAATATTGGGTATCGGGCATCTTTGAAGATGAGCCCATTTGAATCATTGTATGGTGGAAGGTGTAACACACTTATGCGTTGGGGAAACATAACTAATAGAGCCATCATTGGGATAGATTTTCTCAAGGAAATGAAAGAGAAGATGTTGAAAATAAAACATAATTTAAAGGTTGCACAAGACAAGAAGAAAATTTATGTGGATAAATGCAGAACACACAGAGAATTCAGAGTGGGTGAGCATGTCTTCTTGAAAGTGAAGGATAAAAAGAGCTCATTGAAGTTGGGGAGCTACCCAAAATTGGCAACAAGATATTGTAGACCATTTGAAATCTTGGAGAGGATTGGTCCTATTGCATACAGGCTTCCACTGCCTGTATCCATGTGAATTCATAGTTTGTTTCATGTGTCTTTTCTTCAGAAGTATGTGTTTGATGCTAACCATGTAATTGATTGGGTTGTGATATAGGTGGAGCATGAGGGTGACTTTCGAGTCCAGCTAGTGTGCATATTGAAAAGGAAGGTCAAGGTGATCTAGAATTGAGCCATTTCCCTAGTAAAGGTTTAGTGGACCTACTACGGTCATGAAGATGCTACATGGGAGAATGAAGATGCCATGCGATAAGAGTACTCGCAATGTTTTGAAGATGTTTGAGGTTTTTAATTGTACATTTGTATATAATGCACTGAGGATAGTGCATAAATGGAGGGGGNATGGGCTGAAGTGTTTGTGTATATATGTTTTGGGCTAGAGTGTTTGTGTGGTATTAGGATAAAGATCCTGTGGTTGAAAGGTCGGTGAGCCTAGAATTGCAAATTGTAATCACGCTATGATATATTAATAAAATACATCATTATTGCAAACCAAGTAATACAAGAGAGTATTGGGGGATAGGACTCCATGAGAGGGAAAGGGGGATAAGGGATTAAGGAAAGGGGATAATTCAAGGGGGGGCTAGTACAAGGAATATAATAATATATTCCTAAGTCCTAAGTCCTATGTTATGATTTTATCCGAAGTTCTCAAGTGGGTGGATGATTTCCCAAGTGGTGGGCAAAGTAGTTCCTTGGTTTCCACTTGTCAAAAAGATAGAATGTGTATTTAAACTTGGATTTTAGTGGAAATTTCATTCATTCTGTCATTCTCATCATTCATTCTTTCCATTCTTTCTCTGGGGATATTGGGTGTCAGCTAGTGAGCCACTATAACCTTGTGACCTTGTGAACCCTATGAATCCTAGGTGGATTTCGGTAAAAAAGTATCCTTGGGTTTCCTTGGGGAAGGTAGGATCCCTAGAGGGAGAATTGTATGGGTTAGGTTTCTCTAAGTGTGAGGCCTAGAGGGTGCCTAGAGACTCCATTATATCATCTAGAGTTCTTGGAGCCACAGATCTATGAGACTTCCTAGCCAACATGTAATGGAGTCTTAGAAGGGAAGTGGGATAAAAAAAATGGACTATGGTGCATAGAAGGAGGTACACTTCCTTGGGTTGTGCAAGTTGATAGGGAATGAGAGGCTATAGTTTGAAATTGCTGTTGGAGTTTGGTACCTTGGCCTAGTCATTGTTGGTGATAACTATGAGACCCTAGTTGGCTTAGGTATCCTTTGGCTTAGTGGAGTCATAGCCCCAGCTCAGGGGTGACCTGTTGTTGGGAGTACTAGAACAATAGTGTATATGGTTGGGTGGAACGTCTAAGGTATGCAACCAGTTGGTGATTTCAAAAAATATGAGTTTTATTTATGTTATGAGATTTATGTTAAGTAATGTATATTTATATGTTATTAATTATGGTACATGCTATAAATGTTCATAATTATGCATGGAATTATATGTTGGTAGGATTGCATAAGTGTTTGATATGTAGGGAATATTATTACTATTGGTAACAGAGCTTAAACATGGATATGGGTGTGTTATGAATTGGTATTAGAGAAGGTTATATGATGATCTGAGCCTTTAGGAAGGTTGTAATGTTTTATTTAATGGTATCAAAGAAAAAATGAGTAAGGATAAGGAAATTTTAAAATTTTCATATGTGAAAGAGTTTGAATTATAGTGACATATTCCCATAAGTGATTTTAGGGTGAGTTACAGTAAAGGCCTTATGATGCCAAATAAAAATCATGTACCCCCTATAGATGATTCTTATAGGTATAACCTGAGATCAAAAAAAGAAGGTAGGGTTTGTTCCAAGGGGAGTGTGTAAGGGGGTTTAGGGCCCCTGGAAAAGAAAAAATCAAAAGTCATTACCTATGGTAGGAAATCCTTCATATATGTTGCAAAATACCAAGGACAATATGAAGTCAAATCTAGAAAACAACATACCTTTATTGGGGCTCTTAGAGTGAATTCCAAAAAAGAGGTTTCCCCATGATATGTCTATCTTTGAATTGTAGAGGGCTAGGGAATCCCTCTAAAAAAGTGGCCCTAAAGAGGTTAGTGGATAACCACTGGCCTTATATTCCTTTACTATAAGAAATGATGGGTGATGGCACAAATTTTGTAACTAAATTGAAAATATTGTTGGGGGGATGGGTTTTATACTTTATTGATGTTAGAGGAAGATTTGGGGGGGATTTTGGGATGGAAAGAAAATAATATATATGTCACTAATTATTGGTCTTGTGGACCAGGATTGGGAACAATTATTTTCTCTAAATATTTAGATAAATAAATTAATGTTATGAATTTATATGGTCCATGTTCTAATAGACAAGATTACTAGGATAATATTTTTAGTATGGAACTATTAAAATAGGAATATATCATAATTGGTGGGGATTTCAAGTTTTCATTAGGGAGAGATAAAGTTTGGAGGTACAGATGCACAAGTGAGAAATATATCAGATTAATTTATTGCAATACTGGAGGAGGTTGGACTTTTTTATATTGAACCTATGAAATTAAGGCCAACTTGGCCCAACAAAAGAATTGGGGAGGAAAGGATTTCCAAGAGGATTTATTGTTTCTCAATCTCATAATCAGTACTCAATGAGGGTTTAATATTAAGATAGTGGGTCACAATGGGAGGTGAATCATATTGTATGCCAATATTGTTGGAGTTGGCCTATGCATGGAAAAAGCCTTCTATCCCATATAAGTTCAATCCATCTTGGACTGAATATGAAAGTTTTGTGAATTTGGTTAAGGGTCTATGGTCCCCATTTGATGAGTCTCAAAGGGAATCTTTTGTGATTCAGTTTGAATAAAACCTAAATAATTTAAAACGGGAATATATAAAATGGGCACATGATAATAAGGTAAAGGATGAACATGCTCTAATAGAGTTCAAAGCAACTTTAGAGGACCTATATATTCAAGGAATGAAGGTTTTCCAAATGAGAAATATAAGGAACAGGTCAAGAAGTTGGAGAAGAAGTGAAAGAAATTATTGGATGATAAGGAAGTTGCATGGAGACTAAAAAGAAAAGAATTATGGCTCTCTTTAGGGGATGATAACAATGCTTACTTTCATAAATATGAAAATCAGAGAAGGAATATAAATACAATTTCAATCTTAAAGAAGAATGCTAGAACAATTGTAGAGAAATTTGAGGACCTGGCTAAAGCTAGAGTGGATCATTTTAGTGATTTGTACAGGGAAGAAAGTAGAGCTACCATTGTTGAAGTGGTAAGGATGACTACCTTTTTCCATCCTTTGTCTCAAAATAATATAACCATAGGTTAATGGAGGAAGTTTCAAAGGGAAAACTTGAGGAAATGCTAAATTCTTTTCAAAAAGATAAAATCCCTAGCCTTGAAGAGTGGCTAGTGGAATTCTTTCTAGGATTTATCAAGATCATTGAATACAATCTGTTGTGGGTTCTAGAGGAATCCAAAACTTCTTGCATATTTCTAGTGGCTTCAATGTCACTTTCATCACTCTACTTCCAAAACATATAGATCAACATCCTTTGAGGAGTATAGGTCGATTTCACTCTATAATTGCATATATGAGATAATTGTGAAGGTTACAGACATAAGAGTTAAGAGATTGATGTCAGATGTTATTTCTAATGAATAGTTTGGTTTCCTTGAGGGTATACAAATTCATGAGGCTATTGGAGTTTCTCAAGAAGGGATACACACAATCAAGTCAAAAAATCTTCCAACAATGATTGCCAAGATTGACCTTTTGAAATCCTATGACAGGGTCAGTTGGATATATTTAAGAATGATGATGACTCACCTAGGTTTTAAAATTCCTTTCATAAACTAGGTAATCAGTTCTATCTCATCAGTATATTTTCTGTTTCTAATCAACGGATCAACTTCTCCTTTCTTTAGGCCAAGCAGGGGTCTCGCGTAGGGCTACCCATTATCTCTATTTCTTTTCCTAATTGTTGCAAAGGGATTGATAAGAGAATTGTTAGAAGCTAAAATATCATCTACTTTTAAAGTGATAAGGATGGGGAGATCCATACATTTATCACATCTATTTTTCATGGATGATATATTACTATTTTGTAATGGATCCATAAGGGATGTGATCAAGGTTAAAGAGATATTGGATCTGTATTACACAGTGATGTGGATGAGGATAAATGTTGAAAAATACACCATCTTTGGTATGGGGACTTGTGAGGAAGACTTGAATTTTTTTGCCTAGTTGTATCCTTTCAAATTAATTGATCTAAACAGGGGCTTAAAATACCTGGGTTAACATATAAAACCTAACAACTCTAGAACTAAGGATTGGTATCGGCTCATTGTAAAGGTTGAAAAAATATTAAAAGTATGGTATAATATTTGGTTATCCAGAGGTGGAAGATTAATGTTGATAAAGTTAGTTATAGAAGAAATTAWGGTATATATGTCCTTGTTCCATATTCCAAAATATGAGATTGAAAAAATTGGGTAGTTGAGCTCGAGATTCTTTTGTTCAATGGATAAGGAGAATACAGGTGTTTTTTTTATTAAATGGAAAAAAGTGGCTTTTTCGAAAGGCAGGGTAGGAATGGGAATGGGAATTAAGGATTTATCCTTATTTTCCAAGGCTTTATATACAAAGTTTGTATGGCGCTTAATTTTTGTTGATGGTTTGTGAATTCAAGTGTTGAAGAAGAAATATATAGATCTAGATGTTATTGAAGATTGGATTAGAAGAATCACAAAATCTCATCAAAATGCTTCAATTGTATGGAAAACTATAGTATTAACTTTTTCTATGGTGGGATGACTTGTTTGGAAGGTGGGAAGTGGTAGTAAGGTAAGGTTGGGAGAAGATTCATGGATTGGATTTTTGGGAACTTGATTCAAACCTTATGGGGAAAAGGTCTATATAAGATTTGTCATGTGGTTGATCACAAACTCACAACTTTTTAGAAACGGGAATTGAAGGACACGGGAAGAATTGGGTTGCTTGGAAATGAAGTTGTAGAGTGGCAACATTTCATCTCTACTTTTCAATGTAGCCATGTAAAGATAAAGGAAGAAGAGGATGAAATCCTCTAGTCTAAGAAACTCTCCATGGTCCATTGTATGTCAAAAATAGAGCATAAGTATTCATGTGAAGAGAATTTAGTGGAGGTACCTTGTTGGTGGTGGAAACCTTTGTGGAAACCAAAATGTCCATTAAAAGCTCGAATTTTCATGTGGTTTTCCCTAAACAATAGAATACTCACTTGGGATATGTGTGAGATAAAAGGTAAGCAAGGCCCTAGAAAGTTCCCATAATGCAAGGTTGATGATGAAACTACATATCATCTTCTAGCTACCTATGATTACACTAAACACATTTGGAAGGAGATGGGGATTCTTGTTGGAATAAGCATAGTATGGATAGGTGTTTCTATTAAAGAGATCTTGAAATGATGGCTAAGCAATAGATATTTTGACAACTTGGAAGAACTACCCCTTATAGTGTGGTGGGGCATATGTCTAGCAAGAAATGCAACATTTTTCGAGGAGAAATGTTTTTGGGCATTACAGTGTGCATCTTAGGGGATGAGAATCATAAGGAGTTTCCAATAGACAATCTCATTTAAACCCATAATATAGGTGAGGGTTGTAGTTATTGATAAATCAAACTGTTGGGATTTTTTTATGGAGCTTTAGTGTAAATTTCTCAAGTCAGTGGAGGAGGTGTAATTATATACCTATAGGAATCCCATTAATTTAAGTTTAAAGTAGCATTTGGAATAGGGTCAATCAATTTAGTGGAGTTCATGGTACTCAAATTAACTCTCATGCTGGTAGTAGAGCATGGAGCGAACAATATTTAGATCTATGGTGATTAAATAGATGTTGGTTGTGTGTGTTTTGGAAAACTTTATGATGAGGACTATATATAATGAGATCCAAAGGATGAGAGGAGCTTTCACAACTCTTTCTTTCTACCATGTCTATAGGGAAAGGAACGCTGAAGTAGATCAACTATCAAAGGAAGGACTACAGTTGGATCCTGGGAGATGGATTATCAAAGAAGTGGGGGATGGAGTCATCAATGTTTCTAATCATGATTCCTTTTATTAAGTTAGAGATACTCTTCTCTATCCATTTTGGATAAATTTTCAAAATATCTTAATGAAGATTGTGTATAACCACTGAAGCAAATGGAATACTATACAACCAAACTATATGGGAAGACTGTATAAATGGATTCTTCTATGAATGGCATTTTTGACATATAGGAAAGATGTCGCCTAGGGCATTATTATTTTATTAGATAGAAGATAGATAAAAATGCAGCAAAATGAAATAGACAAACTCTTTGTTATAGAGCTATATGACATGCTAATAAGCATTTGAAAAATGTAATTCTATTTATTATGATATAAATATAATTACGATTTTTTCCATGGAAGAAAAAAGAGTTCAATCTTACATTGAATTTGTATTTTTTTCTTTATTAAATAATATGGTTATTTGTTCATTTTTTTGCTTATCCACTTAGTATTTACAATAAGATTTACAACATTAAATATATTATTAAAAAATCATTAATAAATAAATATTTCAAAATCTTCAATTATATAACTATCACAAATTTATAAATGTGTATGTAATTAAGAATAAATCACTGAATTTTATCCTGAATACAACAAATACAAGTTTGGCAATCACTAGATTTTATTTAGATTGTCACAATAATATTAATGTTCATCAATTGTTTTATTTGCATTGTTTAATATAAAAATATTAGATTGTTAAATTGTGTATTGTTTAACAAAAATATGTTCAAAGGGGTTGGATCCAATGGTGGTGGTGTTCCTGAGATTAAACTTAAGGCTCAAAGAGTAACATCAGGCATCATGAAAGTTTGGAAATAATGTTTTAAAGAGTGCTTTTTATACCTTTAGTTATATAAGAAATGATCCTTAAATGAAATTCATAATAGGACAGTACAGAGGCCGTATTTCGTTTTCTGAGTCACAATTTTAATATCAAATGGAGTGAATGAAACTTACAGAACTATTAAACAAAGTGAGGCATCAATTGCAGATGAATCTCACCTTGTTTGCAGCGGAAGAAAAGTAGAGAGTGCACCCTTGAACAAGATATGAAAATGCAATAATTCAAATAGCTTGTAGGTCGTGTTTTACTTATAGAAAATACAGAGGAAAAACTACTTACTTGATGAATTGTTGATATAATGTGATTACAGTAGTTGTGATACTAAATTGCAATCAATCACTTATCAAGGAATTTCATAAGGAAATCCAGAGATATGGAAATACAGGAGAAACACATAACTCAAACTGAACTAAAATTAGAATCTTTGTCTGCACTTGTATTAATACTCAAAAAGGAGAGTTTTCTCTATTACATCTGGCAATAAGAAACCATGAATAGATCTGAAATCTATCTATTTATACACAATTTGTCACCACTCAAAATCATTGGACTTCATGCAATATCTCATAAAAATGGAATGTAATTCGAATGAAATGAAAGCAGACAGATATTGTTTGAGCTAGTGATTTCATCTGTCTCTCCATCTGCTCGCAGACACGCTTGTTTTCATTTTCTCTTTGAATTGGGCACACATGTCCATTGAGGCTACCATAATCATTTGTTTATTTTCCTCTCCATCTGATCATGTTGCTACCTATTCTTCGAATGTGTTTACTAGAAAAAGAATATCAGTTGAAAATATGGGGGGGAGTGATAAGGTGATAGGTATCTCAGCGTTGGATTGTCATGTGATGGCTAACAATTATGAGCAAGAGTAATTGCTCACGAATGGGATGGCATGGGGACAAGTGTAGGTGGTGAGGTAAATGGGGTAACTAATGTGGAAGGTGTGACAGGTTGGAGGGTGAACGGGGTACATGATGTGGATGACAGGTGTTGTTCCAATTCCCCTTTACGTTTCTCTATTTTGCGGGGGCGCTAGGGGGTGGTTTGAAGTAACCTTATTTTCATCCAGCAATGCACCTGGTGATGCCAGGTACCCTCGAGAGAAAACTGTGGTTTAAATTGCGGGATCGCCCTTCGAAATTAAACCCCGCGCAACTTCACCCCCCACAATCGTTCTCAGCCACTAATCTCCACAATCCATTAAAATACAATTGTCGATYCTCACAAAGTGAGATAAGCACCCAAATTTAAGCCAAGGTCATAGCTCTTGGTCATATGTAGAGAATATAGAGCGAATTTTGTGCAATTCATGTCCGTAGATCTAAGCGGGGGATACGTGTCAAACGATCCCCGTATTTGTCTATTTCATACTCCAAGAGGAGGCAAGCAGTGTTGAGTAAAGAAATGATGAAAACTCGAAGCCCGAAGTTCATTTGGATTGTTGATCAAAGTGGACACGTGTCAATAGATCTAACACTCTGGAAGGTTTGTGGTGTTATGCATTTCGAAACGCCTGAAGCCCAGAGTCCCAAAGTAAATTCCAACCATCTAAATCAAAAGGACATGCAGCGGCAGATCTCTCACTTCAGGGACTTAGCACTCCGGAAGGTTTGTGAGGTTAAGCGTCTCGAAATGCTTGAAGCTCGAAGTCCCGAATTAAATCCCAATCGCCTAAATCAAAAGGACACGCAGCAAGAGATCTTGTACTTTGGGGATAACCACTTCGAAAAAAAGATGGATGTGTGAAGCGAGAACTCTTGAAGTCCCAAAGCCCAGAGTTCATCTGGATCATTGATCGAAGTGGACACGTATCAGCAGATATGACACTCTAGAAGGTTTGTAGTGTAATGCATTTCAGAACGCCCGAAGCTCGGAGTCCCGAAGTAAATCCCAACCATCTAAATCAAAAGGAAATGCGGTGCCATATCTCTCACTTCGGGGAATTAGCACTCTGGAAGGTTTGCGAGGTTAAGCGTCTTGGAACGCCCGAAGCCCAGAGTCCTGAAGTAAATCCCAACCGTCTAAATCAAAAGGACATGCGAAAAGAGATCTTGTACTTCGGGGATAACCACTTCGAAAGAAAGATGGATGTGTGAAGAGAGAACTCCCGAAGTCCTGAAGCCCAAAGTTTCGAAGTAAATCTTAGTCATCTAAATCAAAAGGACACGTGGCACCAGATCTTCCACTTCGAAGACTTAACACTCTGGGGAGTCTGCGCTCCCTTTTATGTCTATTTAGCTCCTTCCCTACTATATTTGGTCCTTTTCTTAGTTTATCCTGCTTCCGAAGTGATTTATTGTTCCACTAGATTCTAAGTTCAAGCTTCCCTGCAACTTTTTGTGGTGCAAAATTTAGCCTTCCTGTAATAAGAGAAATATGTAAGCTCTTYGATGAATAAAATTGTTAATTGTAAATAGTAAAATAATTTTGAAATTCGAAGAGCTTGTATAGATCTGTTTATAGAGAGATTATTAAAAAAGTCTGATGGAATTTGTTACTTGGAAAATCACAATTATTGTTCAAATAGTTAACTTTATCCAATCACAAACGTCATTAACAATGTAAGAGGGCAGAAATCTAAAGTTCAAAAAAGTTCGAAATTATATGTGTTGCAACAGAGGCTCCATCTAGGGATTGCATCTCCCTATGAGATGCGGAAGAACAGTAGACCAAGTTCCTTAATTGGGTAAATGGAGTCATTATTGTATTTATGGGGAACATCCTTTAGGAAATAATCATACACAAAAAAATGAATTTCAACTGAATCTCAGAAAACTTTCAAAATACCTTTAATTATTACACTTCAAGTTAGGTTGTTTAAAATTTTCCTTTCCTGAAACTGAGTTTGGATCTGTTTAATATAATCAAAACGACTTTAACCGAAATATCATACTTTGATCGACTTTGTTCGCATCAAGGTTAAGTAGATGTAATAATTTATTTAGGGGGTCCCTTGTTGGTTTAGAATGTAAATATTACCTTRAAGGGAACTATATGTCAGAGTAAGTTATGTAGATATATATGACAGCCATAAAGATATCATAGATATTGCTTCACTTCCAACGAGCCTTTTCAGTACCCCRGTGAAGTTATCTACTTCTCCCATTGAATTTCCTTTCGCCACTTCAATTTTCATTTTGTTGATATGTGGGCAATCATTACATGAATTTCCTTTCATCATCTCTTTTTGGACAAAATGGGGGCAATCGAATTACGAATTTCCTTTCACCATTTGTCTTGGACTAGATGGGGGCAATCAAATTATGAATTTCCTTTCACCATCTGTCTTATATTTTAATATTTTGAAGTGGGGGCAATCAATTTGTATGTATCATACAAGGGATGATATCTGCTTAAAATTTTAAAAGGTAAGTCTGTCATACKTTTTTAAGTATACTMAGAAACTAGTTTTCTTCCGATTTTCGATGCACCTTCGCCTGTCGAGAATATTTTATAGGGATTATGATTTTCATGGATCRACCTTCAGAGAATTAGTCAGTTTAAAATCTGATAGAAGAGATAAAGTTATCAGGATTATCCTAGACATACTTTCTTTCAGTTAACATCAGAGGAACATAAAGATTTTCGCCTAATCCCGTTTTGAAGGTATGTTTTAAGTTTTTGGGGTCAAGGTGAAATTCTTTATTTCTATGAAGACAAGGAAAGGATAGAAAAATTTAGAAGTGGATAAAATATTGGGGATAGGAAAAATAAAATAGAACGAGGACTCAGAGGTTCTGACGCGGAAGAATCTCATTCCCGCATAAGTTTGTTTATTGTTTACCGAACTTCCTTTCGACCTCTTTTTTATTCTTATTTTATTTTTCTTTTTATTTCATTTTTCGTTTCATTTTTATTTAATTCGGATAAGTTTTTTGGATCAATCTGTAAATTTATACTTTTTTATCCTTGATCAGGTGACAACGTTTACATGGGTGAAACCCCTTTTACATCCGATAAGATTTCCTTAGAATTTTAGCTTGAACTAGCAGGATAGGAGTTCATACATCATATTTCACTTATATTTTCAATCAAGCCAATCATTAATTTATCACATGTTTTTAGAGAAAGCAAATGTTTTGAACACTAAGTGTTGGATTATGATACCTCCTCATCTCTCATCTGACAATAAGTATTATGCACGGGAACCAGAATGGGAAATGTCAGAAAATTCTGCAGAATAGAAATGATATGCGGTACAAWTTTTTTATATTTTGCTTTTAAGATATCAAATAAGCMTGGTTTATTTACATCAAAAGGTAAAATTCGGATAATTTACAAAGGAAAATAAAATTGCAAATTGAAAAAGAAAACAAACGTCAATCTAAACCAGTATATACAATGGGAATATGAAAATAACTATTGCATAAAATGTTTTAGGTAACGCCCATTGATAGGAGCGTCAAGAATTTGTCTGTCGAGGTTTTCTAGTAAGAATGATTTTTTCCCCTCAGCAATTGCAATCATGAATGGTCTAAACCAGATATGGTCGAAATTGTCGTGTTTACCCACATATTCTTTCCTAGAATCCCACTTCAAAACTAGATCATCAGGGAGAAACTCCTTGTCTTTAGATTTTTTAACAAAAAGTGCCTTCATATTATCTTGATACTTTTAAATTTTGTCATCTACTTCAACCCTATTCTGCTAGACTTCGATTATTTGATTCATCCTTCTTGTCATGTCGTTTGGCTCTTCACTTGTGTCCTACCAAAGCTTCATCACAGGAAGAGCGAGATTGATAGGAAGTACAACATCAGTACCATAAACCAATTGAAAAGGAGACATACCTATTGATTTCTTGGTGTTGATTCGATTCGCCCATAAGGCATATTTCAAGTTAATGTGCCACATCTTCTTATTTTCTATCAACACCTTTATAATAATAGTCATTAGGATTTTATTAGATGATTCAGCCAACCCATTCCCATGAGGATAATAGGTTGTAGATTGTCCTAACACAATGTTATATTTTTGGCAGAATTTGACCATTGCCATAGATTTGAAAGCTTGGGCATTGTCAGTGACTATTTTCCGAGGACAACCAAATCTCAATAGGATGTTCTCTTCCAAGAAATTTATTACTACTGAATCTGTAGCATTCCGAGTCGGAATAGCTTCTACCCACTTCGTGAAGTAATTGGTAGCAGTTAAAATCCATTTATGTTGGCTGCTTGACTACGGATGGATTTCTCCGATGAAATATAGACCCCATTGTTGAAAGGGAGCTTCTTCTTTGAACGGGATTAAAGGTAGTGCAGGGAGATTTTGTTTACCAGAGAATAGTTGGCAAGAGTTGCAGGCTCTGACCTTGGCATTCACGCCAGTAAATAACTTTGGCCAATAATATCCTGCTCTTAAAATCTTCTAGGTTGTTTCCCTCCAGGCATGGTTTCCTCCACACACTCCTTCATGAAATTAATTTATGACGCCTTTTGTTTCAGATTCTATTAAGAAACATAACAAGAAACCTAGAGGATCCTTCCAGTACAGTGGGCCATCAATAATACAATATTTGACTGCGTGTAGCTTCAAAGTTATCGCTTTGGATGGAGTCATGTCTTTCGGGCACTGATGAAACAATATCACAATACCAACCAAAGGACAAAAACTTATCTTCAATCCAACTCATAGGTGTTTTATCATTGATCTCCTCTATATCCGGGAGATATCCGTGTGATTCTAGGTGATTTATCCAGAGCACCCTGAAATTTGATTCGGCTAACAATTTCACCAAGCCTTGACCTTTGACTAACTTGGTCGATTTCACTTCTAAATCAAACTCCTGAATTTTATCCAACCACTGACCTTTCTGACCATCATTGTCTGGCTGAACCAATATTTCTTTGACAACGCTTGTTGGTACGTAAGCAATTATTTTGGAATGCAACACATATGTCTTAAAATCCTTGAGAGCTTTCACCATTGCGTAAGCTTGTTTCTCAAGTATATCATATCTTGATTCCGCATCCCTGAGAATTTTATTGAAAAATTCTATCAGTTGCTCGAAACCTTATTTGTTCTTTTGCAGCAGCACCGCTGCGATAGTATGTTCAGAAGCAAAAGAGAAGATCAAGAATTCCTTAGTACTTGCTAACACTGGTGCTTCTCCTATAGCTTTATTGACACGCTCGAAAGACGCTTTGGATTATGTAGTCCACTTCACTTCTATGTCCTTTTTCATGATATTTGTAATCAACTTGATGATTTCAGCAAAGTTAGGAACAAATCTTCTCAAAAAATGTATCTTCCCTAAAAAAGATTGGATTTCTTTCCTATTTCTAGGAATGTTTATCGTGTCAATAGCCTCGACTCACTTAGGATCAATCTTGATTCCATCCTTTCAAACTATATGGCTTAAAATCTTTCCTTCTTGCATAGAAAAATGTGACTTTTTAGGGTTAAGAGACAAACCAAATTTTCTACATTTCTCAAAAGTTTGTTTGAGGTGGACCAGCTATTCTGTATCAGATTTGGAAAAGACTGTTATATCATCTAAGTAAATAACAACAAATTTTTCTCTCTCATCGATGAAATCTATGTCCATCGCTCTCTGAAAATTATCCACTGCGTTCATCAAACCAAATGGCATTTTATCGTACATGAAAGTTCCCCACAAAGTGGTAAACGCAGTCTTTTATTTGTCGTCTTCATGGACAACAATTTGATTGTATCCGTAAAAACCATCAATCATGGACATTCTGTTGGCTCCAACTACTTTTTCTATAACATGATCCATTTTTGGTAGTGGGTAGTTGTCTTTGAGGGATGACCGATTTAAGTTTCTAAAATCTACACAGAGCCTTATTTCGCCATTATTTTTTCTAACGGGAACCATATTGGCCACCCATTCAGAATATCTGAGTGGAACGATGATTTTTTCATCCAGGAGTTTCTTTACCTCCCTTTCTATCACTGGAAAGACGATAGGATTTATCTGTCTAAGTTTTTGCCTAAAAGGTTTGATACCATGTTTCAAAGGAATATTGTGTTCAATAACAGAGGTATTGTACATTTTTAGATCGTCATAGGACTATGCAAAAATGTCTTTATATTGTCTAAGAAACTCGACGAACTTATTCTTTATTTAGGTTGGAAGGTATTTAGATATCTTGACCAGTTTAGGATCTTCTTTAGTTCCTATATTACAGTCTTCAACCTCTTTGGGTTGAGGTCGTAAGGTAGACTTTAAAGGTATGTCGTCCTAGTCAAATAATATTTGTAAGGGGATCAAACCTCTGGGGATATGATTTTTCGTAAGCATGAGCATGTGGTGGTTTGCAATCTTATCCTAGAATTTTTTAGGGCCTTCACCTTCCTGCATGACCCAAATAGGATCGTTCTAGTTTTCCTGATCTATGTGAGTCTCAAAAAACTCGTCAACCATCTCAAGGAACTGCTTGATTTGTTCATCGTCTTCAAAGACTTGCCAGTGCTGAACATATTTTGGGATCGAAGGTTTGTGTCTCATTTCAATGTGATATTTCATTTTTAGGACAGTAGGTGGTACAAAGGTCGCAACAGCTTTGGCTAAAGAATATGCTTGTTGATTTTCCATTTTGGGAATAGAGTGAATATTAAAGGATGATAATGAATTCTCTATCAAATCCCAGGCACGATTTATGTACGACCTTAGCCTTGGATGCTTAGCTTGATATTGTTGTTTTATTTGCTTCACAATTATCTCTGCATCACTATAAACTATTAGATGTTCAATTTTTAACTTTTTGGCAGCCTCTAATCCTAAGACTAGAGCTTCAAATTCACAGACATTATTTGTATAATAAATCTCCCACTGTAAGCTATATAAGAAGGGAATAACGTACTCATCTCCTAGCGCTACAAATAACACTCAGCCCCTGCTCCTTCGTGGGACAAAGCACCATCAAAAAATATTTTCCACATTCCTTCTCTACTATTTACATTTTTCTTTGTTTTTTCTACTTTTTTATTTTCTTCTTTTGTGCATTCTTCGAAATCGTCATCTATCGATAATATACATATTCCTAGGTCTTGATCAGCAACACAGACTAGGTAATTATTTGGATTTTAAGGGTCACTTACCATATATTCCACTCTAGTTTCTCTATACAATCGTGTGAATTGTCCACCGAAAATTGGGATCGTAGCATAAGTCATGTCCAGCTTAACCGATCCTCCTAATTTGGCACCCCAAGACCGGGATAAAAGCATGTCGTACTTCGCAGGGATGTCAACAATGACCACATCCATAACGACACTTTTTATAGGGATTTCAGCAAGATTTACTAACAGATCCTTAATCATGCCAAGACACTTAACCTTTCTGGAATCAAACGAGTACAAGTCTTGATAAGGTCTAGTAATTTCAAGGCCTAATTTCTCCATGATAAATTTAGGCATTAAATTATGAGAATCCCCAAAATCTAACATGTTGTTGTGGAGTAAATGGTCATGCACATTTAGTGTAATATAAAATGGAGAACCAAAATCCTTACTGTTTTCTATGTGTGGACCGAACATGATCATAGGTCTTTCATCTTGTAGATTAATAACATATGCGTGACATTTAGTATCAGAAAAATTTATCATTTTAGCAATTTGCTTTTTATAAATCGGATTTTTTGCAAGCTCAATAAGAGGCATGGGAATTTTAATTTTATTAAGTTCGTTTTCCAAATTGAAACCCCCAATTGTTTTTATGATTTCTCTAGTCGGAATTTCTGCTTCTATATTCTCTGGTTTTTTAGTTTGCGTTGTTTTTGTTTCAACTGGTTTTATCCGAGCATCTTGTGTTTCAGTTGATGATTTAGTACCTACCACCTCATTTGTTTTACTTCGCGACAAATCTTGTTCGGTGGGATAGAAGCAACAAGGTATCAATGGCAACGGGTATTGAATGGGATCTTTTATTCTCATTGGTAAAAGTATCAGTCAAGTCTATCTCAACCTTTATCTCAAGGGCCCTTACCTTTGGAGCTTCGAGTTTAGACTCAGGTTCACTAGGTGATGTCTCTGCAGAATGAAATTGTTTAAAACCTTATTTAGGGGTTAGTTCTTCAATTGGAACCTTAGCATTAACTTGTGTAACTTTGAGTTGATATACATTACATGTTGATGCAGCAGTGTACTTGAGGTATCCCTTTGGTTTTAACAATTTTTCAGGATCTGACACTGGTGTGGTCTTCTTATCATCTAGATATTTTCTGGTATTCTTTCGATCGAATGCCAGTTTTATCTACGATGGAGTCGCCAAGTGAAAAATAATCCTTACCTATGTATTCAATCTTTGTTCACCATCGAAGATAGAAATTTACCTTGTCATTTTCCCAGGGAAAATAACTTTGTTTCTTCATCCCCGACAACGACGCCAAAAAGATGTTGTTCCTGAGATTAAACTTAAGCCTCAAAGAGTAATGTCAGGAATCGAGAAAGTTTGAAAAGAATTTTTTAAAGAGTGATTTTTCTACCTTTAGTTATATAAGAAATGATCCTTAAATCAAATTAATAATAGGACAGTACAGAGGTCGTATTTCATTGTATGAGTCATAATTTTAATATCAAATAGAGTGAATGAAACTTACAGAACTATTAAACAAAGCGAGGCAACAATTGCAGATGAATCTCACCTTGTTTACAGTGGAAGAAAAGTAGAGAGTGCACCCTTGAACAAGATATGAACATGTAGTAATTCAAATAGCTTGCAGGTCGTGTTTTACTTATAGTAAATACAGAGGAAAAACCCCTTACTTGATGAATTGTTGATATAATGTGATTATAGTAGTTGTGATACTAAATTGCAATCAATCACTTATCAAGGAATTGCATAAGGAAATTCAGAGATATGGAAATATAAGAGAAACACACAACTCAAACTGAACGAAAATTAGAATCTTTGTCTGCACTTGTATTAATACACAAAAAGGAGAGTTTTATTTATTACATCCAGCAAGAAGCAGCCATGAATAGATCTGAAATCTATCTATTTATACAAAATTCATCACCACTCAAAACCATCGGACTTCATGCAATATCTCCTAAAAATGGAATGTAATTCGAATGAAACCACAGCAGGTAGATATTGTTTGAGTTGGCGCTTTCATATGTCTCTTCATCTGCTCGCAGAGGCACTTGTTTTCATTTTCTCTTTGAATTGGGCACGCATGTCCATTGAGGCTACCATAATCATTTGTTTATTGTCCTCTCCATCTGATCTCATTGCTACATGTTCTCCAGATGTGTTTATTGGAAAAAGAATATCAGTTGAAAATATGGGGGGGAGTGATAAGGTGGCAGGTAGCTCAGCGTTGGCTCGTCATGTGATGGCTAACCGTTACAAGAAAGAGTAATTTCTCATGAATGGGATGACGTGGGGACAAGTGTAGGTGGTGAGGTAAACGGGGTAAATGATGTGGAAGGTGTGACAGTAAGGAGGGTGAACGGGGTACATGACATGGATGACAGGTGTTGCTCCAGCGTCCCTTTATGTTTCTCTATTTTTCGTGGGCGCGAGGGGGTGGTCTAAAGTAACCTTCTTTTCATCCTGCAATGCACCTAGTGATGCCACATACCCTCGAGAGAAAATCGTGGTTTAAATTGTGGGACCGCCCTTCGAAATTAAACCCCATGCAACTTCGCCCCCCTGCAATCGCTCTTAGCCATTGATCTCGAAAATCCATTAAAATACGATTGTCGATATTCACAAAGTGAGATAAGCACCCAAAGTTAAGTCGAGGTCACAACTCTTGGTCATATGTAGAGAAGATAGAGAGAATTTCGTGCAATTCTTGTCCATCGATCTGAGAGGGGGACATGTGTCAGACGATCCCTGTATTTAGCTATTTTATACTCTGGAAGGAGGCAAGCAGTGTTGAGTAAATAACTCTCAAAGACCCAAAGCCTTGAGTTCATCTTGACCGTTGATCGAAGTGGACACGTGTCGACAGATCTGACACTCCAGAAGGTTTGTGGTGTTATGAATTTCAAAACGCCTGAAGCCTAGAGTCCTGAAGTATATCCCAGCCATCTAAATCAAAAGGACACGCAGCACCAAATCTCTCTCTTTGGGGTCTTAGCACTCCAAAAGGTTTGCGAGGTTAAGCGTCTTAGAACACCCGAAGCTCGGAGTCCCGAAGTAAATCCCAACCGTCTAAATCAAAAGGACATGCGGTAGGAGATCCTGTACTTCTGTAACCACTTCGGAAGAATGTTGGATGTGTGAAGCAAGAACTCCCAAAGTCCCGAAGCTCGGAGTTCATCTGGACCATTGATCGAAGTGGACACGTGTCAACAGATCTGACACTCTGGAAGGTTTGTGGTGTTATGCATTTCGGAACGCCCAAAGACTAGAGTCCCGA
>JASDQU010025234.1:40545-59139 GCA_032191745.1 Picea mariana
AATAAAACTGTTAATTGTAAATAGTAAAAGAATTTTGAAATTCGAAGAGCTTGTATAGATCTATTTACAGAGAGATTATTAAAAAGTTCTGATGGAATTTGTTGCCTGGAAAATCATAGTTATTATTCAAATCGTTAACTTTATCCAATCACAAAATTTATTAACAATGTAAGAGGGCAGAAATCTACAGTTCAAAAAATCTCAAAATTATACGTGTTACAATAGATGGAAAGCAATGTGTTTTTCATCATTGAATAAGTTTCAAGTCCCATGAGGGCTTAACTTGGAGCCATGGGGGAATCGTGAGGCAGTGGTTAAACAAGTGTTTGCATCCATATACATTATATTAAATGGTATTATGACTCGTGCACACATAAGTGGATCAAATCCCACATCCATGTCCTTGTGTTAGTCGAATCTCACTAGCATGATTGGTCTCAAAGGGTTTCATTTATAGGGTGACCCAGGTTCGAAACCCACTATAGTCGAGATGAATAACTTAAAAAATCTATCCAAATAAGGGTTGGTGTGGCCCAGGCCGACTACGATCCCAAGATGATTTTGATGGCATATATGCCACTGGGGTATGGTTTCTTAGTCAAAGGCTAGTCCCAAAAGTCACGAACACACTAGCAGGAATTTTGTTTTGAGATTTATAAGTAAAAATGACTTCATAAGGTTTAATTGTTTTTATCTTAATGAAAAAGTGATAAGACATAAAAATTACCAATTTTAGAGTTCTATTAAAATTAATAGTTTAGGTGATTCTATTAAAATTAAAATTAAGGGTAGTTCTGATCAAATTTGTTCTCTCGGCCCTCCCTTTGTTTCAATTCTCTACCCTCCTAGCCCCAAAGGGAATCTTAAAATAACTGGCCCAGATCAGTCGTAAATTCCTGTGGCAAGGGGGGAAATCCAACCACAAAAAATTCCACTTGGAAAACTGGGAAATAATCACCCTGCCCAAAAAAAGTGGTGGCCTCAGAATCAGAGATTATGAAATCACTAATTCAGCAATGGGAGCTAAACTCCTTTGGAGGATAGTAACAAGAGATAATGACTAGTGGAAGCTGGTTGTTGGCCCTTAACCAAGTTTTGGGAGAACATTGGTCGTGTTTGACCATGTTTGGGACTTCGACGGGCTAGTCGAAGACGGAGCGCCCAGGCGAAGCGAAGATCGCAGGATCTCGCCCTTTTTGCGGGCTTTTTGGGTTTTAGGGTTTATGTAACGGGTATGGGATGTTGACCCATGGGTTTTGCCCATGTTTAGGCCCTTTTGTAATGTATAAATAAGTAGCTAGGCGAGGTAAGAAGGATCTGATGGCTTAGTGCTAATATTAGCTATGTGCAAGAAGATGTGTTAAGGCTTGCAGAACTAAGTGCAAGCATTTTGTAAGTACTTTGTGCACAGACTGAGTAAGGCTTTGTGCTTTGATCTAACTCGGGGAAGGAGGATCTGGTGAGGTGCGCTTGGATCTCGTTTCCTATGCGGAGTTGGCTTTGTGGCTTGGTGCTTGTAAGGAGGTTGAGGAGACTAATAAAGAAAAGAAGAAGAGTTGGTGGACGTAGCCCCACACTGGGGTGAACCACGTATATCCTATGTTATTGTGCTTTTTGCAATGATGTTTATGGTGTTTATGTACTTATTTGCTTGATCTAGATGCAGGATAGGTATATCCAATGATGCTTAGTGCTTTATGATGTGAATGAATGCTAGATATGTTCTAATGCTATGTGTTAAATGATTATATGTACTTAGATCTTGATTAATACTGCGTTGTTATGTAATCAGGGTTTGACCTGCTATGTGAATAAGGGTTAAAGACTAATGAATGTTAATTTATAAGTGCTCTGTTAAGTATTGTGATCACAGATCTGTGTCCCAGCTAGGTTGCAGACGCCTGAGTCCTACAATCGCCCTGCCTCTACCTTGGGTGAGACTTCATATGCTTCACAGGCGTTTTCGAAAGGGCTGGTAGTTAGGGTTTTGTTGGTGCATTGTTGAAGCATTGAACCATGGGTCTGCCCCTGTGCCAACACTGGCCCTCATCAAAAAATACAGACTTCTTAAAAGAAAGAGAAGCATGGACAAACCTCAGACCCTGCAAATAGGTTCTCAAATCTGGAAATTAATAAAGGTCGCTGCCCCCTTTTTCAAAGATCACCTTTCCTGGATCCCGGGCAATGGGAAGTAATAAGAATTTGGCAGGACCAAATTTTTGGGTTGGAATTCAATCCCCACGAAGAAGGTTTCACGGAGCTAAAATGATGGATGCTAGGCACAAGAAAGCGCACCATGTATGACATCTCAGACTAGAACGAAAATTGCAGCTAGAGGGACTGGAACATGGGGTTTGTTCCGCAACACCTGATAATTTAGGCTCACCGCCTGACCTCTCTTCTGAAGGGGGCAGCCCCCATCCTCAAGACCTCGCCATACAGCAGGGGTTGGGGGGACAAAGGGTACTCAGTTAAAGAAGGTTATAACAATTTCCTCGATACCATGAGAGAACATCAAAGCTCAGCAAAATGGAAAAATGTCTGGAATCAGGACTTCCTCCCCAAAATCAACTTCTTCACCTGGACCCTAATGCATGAGAAAATATTAACAAGGGAAAACCTCATGAAAAGAGGCTTCCATGACCCCTTCAACTGTCCTCTTTGCCAAAATAGCCAAGAAAACATTCATCATTTATCATGGGACTGCATTTTCTCAGGAATGACTTGGAATTTAGCCTTCGGGGACCTTGCTAGAAATATAAGATGGCCCTCAACTCCTCATCCTAGCCTGGGAAATTGGGACAAGTACTACCAGGAATCCTTCAAGGAAAATCTAGTCCTGAAATGAATTTGGAGGGCGATGCCAAGTTTATCTGTTGGCATATTTGGTTAACGAGAAACAAAAAGAAAATTCAAGGGATGGTTTCCCCTCCTCAAACAGTTGTTGCTAAAGTGAAATTGTTTCTCTCGAAATCCATGAATTCAAAATATCTAAAAATAGAAGACCTAACCAAATGGAATGTCTGGGAAAAAGACTGGATGGCAAGTTTCAATCTCAGGACCTCTAGGTACACCAACACAGCAAACAGATCAAGTTGGCAGCTTCACAGTATTCTCAACATTAAACCATGGATCCAAAAGAAAAAAGTTCATACCTTTTGTTTTGATGGAGCTTCAAAGGGAAACCCAGGGGAGGCAGGCGCGGGGGGGTGCTCTTCAACCCTGGAGGGAAAAAATCCTTAAATCACCATTGGAATCTGGGGATGGAAACTAACAATAAAGTCGAGGCCTATGCTCTATTAAAAGGAGTACAACACTCCCAAACTAAGGAAATTTGAGAGCTTGTAGTCCTAGGGGACTCCAAAACCATAATAAGAATGATGATACAGAGAACAAACCCTAGAGACCCAAGCCTTAAGAAAATCATGGATCAAATTAGGATGGTCTCTCGAGACAATAAAACCACCTTCTACCACTTATTAAGGGAAAATAACATTGAAGCCGACAAAATGGCCAATGCAGCAATAGGGGAAAAGCTAGGTGCCCTRAGTATTGACGGGGTATCCACCCTAGTACCCCTTTACTAATGTTCAATTATGATTGGGAGAATACCAGTGTAAGAAGGGGCCACACTACGGCTCCAAACAGAACTCAAGGGCACATGTGCAGGAAKGGATTTCTCTCCCCCCAAAGT
Organism: Picea mariana; assembly: GCA_032191745.1. Classification (NCBI taxonomy): domain Eukaryota; kingdom Viridiplantae; phylum Streptophyta; class Pinopsida; order Pinales; family Pinaceae; genus Picea; species Picea mariana. Next base: position 44,240 of record JASDQU010025234.1, read on the forward strand.
GACAAGAGGGCTGGGAGAATTTTCGCGAAGCTGAGAACGTGGTCTTCGGGTGCGTGGGCRAGTAGGTCCAACAACACAAGGTGGATGCTAGCAGTCATCCACCTGGCACARGGAGCACCTAGGTTAACCAGGTGGTAGGCAACATGAGTGGGTCTCTTTGTCCGAGATAAAAYGGAGGTTAACGACCCCAACGCCATCATCACGAAAGGTGGTAAATCTCTAGATCGCGTGGGAAACYCTGTCATCCAGCTTCAAAGGTTCGTGGAAGTGGTATGGTATTCTCAGCTAGCACAGTGCAAYARCTCCCTCGACGTTAGCCACTCCTCCAGTCTTGTGTCCATGGTTGTTGATGGAACAGTCCGCAGGGAGTCTCCCACGAACTCACAGGCAAGTACCCTCTATAATTTATTAGACTCATGGGAAACCASGTCGTCGTCCTTGCTCAGATTATGGATTTTATGGGATTTCACTTCCACTCGCTCGTCATCCCTGGCTCAGCTTCTTTTTATCCTCACTCTCCCATCACCCTCGGGGTATGCCTGGATCCTACTAAGCGCGTTATGGAATTCTTCTTAGAATACTTGCTCTAATCCCTACACCTCGGCCCATGAATCTCTGACTCCATCTCCCTTTAGAGCCCTACCCAACCTTGGGCACCTTCACGGCCCCCCAAAGCTCTCTTTTAGCAGGACGCAAAACTTTCGAGTCCCCCCGAATTCTTCGTCGATCTCTGACCTCTCAGTTTACCTCCCGCCTCGATGATCTCCCATGGCCCTGCAAGTTTACCTTTCGCCTTCCCCCCTGTAGGCTAGCACCACTCTTTCCCGCTTGTGGTTCTCCCCTTGCTCCCTGCAGATTCATCAAGGAATTGTCAAGTCTGGTCAATCCTCAGCAAATGGGGCAATGCAGCAAGAAACTGTAGTTCAGGAGGACTCGCGAAGCTAGCCAGAGGACGACTAGGAAGTGGATTGTGGTGGATGCATCAGTCTCAGAATTCAAATAGGCGCAATGAGTGCCAACCGTGCCTTTGAGCTTGAAAATTTATCCCAGCACAGATTCCTGATTGGTAAACTCCAGGACGAAAGTGGCGCCCAGCACAGTCAGATTGAAGCGAATCGCTTGAAGATAGAGATGTTGCAGTAAAGACTAGGCCAACTAGATGTCTCGCAGGCACCTCCATGCAATCAGGGTGACCAGCAGGGCCATTCAAGGACTGTTCAATCGAATTCGATCAATCAAGTCCTCGACCTGAACAAGCCACATCCAGAAATCAGGGTGGACATGCAGCATATAAAAGTTGAAAAGGGTAGCTAAGTTCCAGTCTTTGTATGTTTTGTCGAATATTATATATCAGTGGTATCTTTTTCCGGAGCTATCCAGGAAATTCAACTTTCAGAACTTTTGAAAATCAAGGGGGGACGCTCTACACTCTATGTCAAGTCAATCCCCACTTTTGTAAAAACCTCTCCTTAAAAGAGAAAACTAAGTGGTCTGTACAGACCTTTTTTTTATGTAAAACCAGTGGATTCTTCCACACAGATAATATAATTTTAGCAATTTATGTTAAAAAAAAAATTAATAATTTAGGCACTTAATTTTAGAAAAAATGATAATAAACTAAAATTGCTTTAGATTTAATGAAATTACTATTATATTCATTCATTGAGATTACAATTTAATTTATAATTAAATAATTTTTATAGTATCATGTGATTGATTAGTTAAATGATTCGATTTATTTTCATTTTTTCTTTTTTATAAAGGTGATAAAAAATATATATTATTTCAATAAAAAATTATGAAAAAAATAAGATTCGATGATACCTTGAGGTAAGTATGAGGATAAAAATCATATATTCTATCGAATTGACTTAAACCTTATCTTATCATGTGCTCATTGAAATGGCCCACTACTAAAGAATTTATAAAACAAAAATTGTGGATGTTCATTTTTACTATATAATGATTATATGTATATTGAAAATAAAGTTAGGAAGAAATCGAATATAAAATGAAGAAATCAAATATAGGATTTTGTTGCATATAGTCGTAAAATGCCATAATCACAATTTGGTATAATTGATATAAATACCCATCTTTGATGGGGGACAATTATGATTGAAAGAGTGATAAGTATAATGATTTTAATGTCCCACTCTTGCATGTGCTTATTTACATCACAAACGATATGAGTGTTGCACTTTGTAAACTTTCTTTGACTTGTGTTACTTATCTGTTTAAGATGTTAAAGATTCATAACTCCTTACAAATTAATAATAAAACAAATTTTTTATATATATATATATATATATATATATATATATATATATATATAATTCAATTAATTATGTTGGTTATAAGTATTATTTAAGTTCATTTGACATTGTGTTTATGAAGTTATTCGTTTGCATTAGTTTTGTTTTGTTTTAACTTTTTTATCTTAATTAATATTATTGTGTATAAACATATCAATTTATAAATAAAATATATCTTTTGGACTGGGATTTTATGAAAATTATTAACTAAATCTAAAACAAAAGGAAGCTACATAGCAATTAGAAAATTTTAGTAATTTAAGTGTTTAGATATAAATAATGTAAAATAATATAATACTTTAAATCTCACAAAACTAGATTTATGTATATTGTTTTTATTGCATGCAAGTTCATCAAATTAGATTTATGTACATGGAGGGTTGATAAAGGTGATATTGGTGGATCGTTATGGTTAAGAAGATGGAACTGGAACTATTTAGAAATAGAAATATGTTGAGACATGGTAAGTTTTATCCAAACTTTGCTTCTTTTTTTTTTATGCATAAGTTATTTTGATTTCAGATTATTTTGTGGTTGTTTTAGGCTCATTAAATTGGATTTATGTATATTATTTTTTTACATGCAGTTTTATCAAACTATATTTATATACAGGGAGTGTAGTCATTGTATTGCATACCATGTTGCATGTCATGATTTAGCCAATATTAATGTTGTCCATTAATTAAATATTAATGTAGACTTTGTCAGTGCATTTGATGTGTTAGGGTCTCTACAATGTAGAGGACGTATCATAAGCATCATCAATGATCATTGACAAGAGCATGATTTTTCAACCATTAGTTAATTTTTTTCTTTTGGTATTTCTAAATCATTTTATAATTTTAACAAATATTTGATAAATACAGCCTTCCACTAAGGGTATTTAGTCTCATCATTTTTTTGGATCAATCAACAAATAAGAAAAAGATTTTTTGAAATTAGTAAAGGATGTGTTTATTTATGTTGCTAGTGTTTTGAAACGTCTAAAGCTTCAAGTGGACACTCCACCCATCATCAGAGACATTTGAAACTTGAAAAATCCAATTAATAAAAGATTGTGAAAAACATTAACAAGTTATATAAAATTAAGCAAATAAATAAAAATTAGATGCAATTTGGTTGGTCGCCGAAAACTACAATCCTTGACAAAACAAGGACTAATAACTTAATATAGTATCCATCATATATGATTATGATGAGGATGGAAATTGTGGAAATAATAGAGTAAAACATATTAATATGTTTCTTTTGATTTGATGTATGTTATAGTTTTATGGATTTGTATGTGTTTGTTTATTTGAATTGATAAAAAATTAAAAATAATATTATTTTAATAAAAAAAATTAAAAAATAATGATATTTAATATTTAATTTATTTAAATATCATTTTATCTTTATCTTTATATATAGAAATGATTTATTTATAAATATTTTAAAAACAAAATTGTGATTATTTTTCTTGAGAATAAAATACATGAAAAATGAAAGATCAAAATCTTGTGTAATAATTTTGAATTTTTTTTATTAAAATGGATTATTATTAAAATATTTTTAGAAGACAAAATTGTTTGATGTTCAATCGGTGATTACTTTTGTTGAAAATAAAACACATTAACTTTAAAAGGAAAAAGCAAGATCGAGATCTTGAGTGTAATAGTCAAACTATTTGATTGATATAAATATATATCCATGATGGGAACAACTATGATTGAAAAGAATGAAAGTGTAGGAGATTTTGAACATTAAATTTTCATGTGCTTATTTACATTACTAATTATATGGTATCACATTTTCGAGCTTTATTTTAACTTTTGATCATTATTTATGCAAAGTTTTATAAGATATTTTCAACGTATATAGTTTCTATATTAATAGTTTATATAGTTTGTATTTTTGTTTTTGTTTTTTTGTTACAAAGCAATTTTGTTTAATTTTTAGTAGTTAATGTAATGTGTTACATGCCATTTTTATTAGAATTAATATAATTTTCATTTTAGAAGGTGTGTATATTTGAGTATATGCATACAAATGTGCATTTTTACCCATCATTCTATCCTTTGATTAGGAGGGTTGGTGAGGGTGAGTGTGTACACAAATTGTAGTACTATATTTGTTAGATAGACTATATTTTATTATTTGAGAGTATTTGTATATAAATTATTTGGTTTATTGATTTGTATTTTGATAATGGAACTTAAACTTTTAATTATTTGATTGTTTTTAAATGATGATTTTGAATGGATTCACTTAAATGATTATATGATAACATAGATGAATTATATGTACATTGATATGATGTAATTAATATTGTCAATTTATTTGGTTTTGACATATTAAAATGGAAAAATTGGATACATTAACTTACAGATGATACTAACAGTTTGCTTGGTGTGACAGGAAACCACAAGGGTATATTGGCATAGGATTGCATCAACATTATATTTGATTGTGGATTGAGTCAAAGTACCATAAAATGTTATTTGATTAATGTTATACTTTGATTTTGGATTATGGAATTATTTGATGTGTTGATTAGAGTGTGTGCAGGCACAAGGAACATGTTTTTCGATTGATCCACATATAGGTAATGGGATTGTATGAAATTTTACAAGGTACAATCAAGAGAGGAGAAACAACATTCATATTTCCACTTACTAGCACTAATTTTCCATGACCTAGGTTGAAAATTTCATGACACTTTTACTTGAGGTGCACGTTGTCGTGAGGGTAGGCCACATATTCGGTCACTCGCGAGGTTTAGTTGAGGGGCGTGTAATAAAGTGATAACCTTATTCCTCAATGACCGTTAGTCTCTCAACAAGGGAGACAAAGGTTGAATTAAAAGAGTCTCAATAGTTGTACCATTTCCCTCACCAAGAAAGTTGGGTTCTTGAAGGACATGTGTAAACATGACACCCTTGGGGTGTATTGAAAGGTAACTCTTGAAGGGCATGAAGAATCATAGCACCCTTGGTATTGGTGATAAATTATCAAGTATATAGTAAAAGAGATTGATTAAAGAATATAAAAGATGTTTTCCTTAGTATGCATATGTTAATTAATATGAAAAAAAATAATCATATATATATATATATATATATATTGTACTGGGGGAATTGGAAACGCACGGTTCTCGTACTCACGTGACACGGGGTAAATCCTCGTCGGCTACCACTATAACCCCAGGTGCATCCATGCAACCCGCAAGAGTAGAAAACAAGTAAATCGAGGTGAGAATCGAACATGAGACCTCATTTTTACAAATTTCCTTCCATTTACACGGTACTTGCCAATCAGTCTACACCCCTGCGGGCTTAAAATTTGGAGGACATGGGGGTGGGATTTGATCCACTTATGTGTGCATGGGTCACGATACCATTTAATATAGTATCTCTAGGTGCAACCACACGTTCGACCACTACCTCAAGGTGACCCCATGGCTCCAAGTAAATCTCTCATGGGAATTGAACCTTGCCCAATGATGAAAAACTCCTCGCTTTCCACCATTGGATCCAACCCCTTTGGGCATAAAACTTGAAAGACATGGGGGTGGGCTTTGATCCACTTATGTGTGCACGGGTCACGATACCATTTAACATAGTATCTCTGGGTGCAACCACACATTCGACCACTACCTCAAGGTGCCCCCATGGCTCCAGGTAAAGCCCTCATGGGAATTGAACCTTGCCCAATGGTGAAAAATTCCTCGCTTTCCACCATTGGATCCAACCCCTTTAGGCAGAAATTTGAAGGACATGGGGGTGGGCTTTGATCCTCTAATATGTGCACGGGTGACGATACCATTTAATATAGTATCTTTGGGTGCAACCACACATTCGACCACTACCTCAAGGTGCCCCCATGACTCCAGGTAAAGCCCTCATGGGAATTGAACCTTGCCCAACTATGAAAAACGCTTCGCTTTCCACAATTGGATCCAACGCCTTTGGGCTAAATTTGGAGGACATGGGGGTGGGCTTTGATCCACTTATGTGTGCACGGGTCACGATACCATTTAATATAGTATCTATGGGTGAAACCACATGTTCGACCACTACCTCAAGGTGCCCCCATGGATCCAGGTAAAGCCCTCACGGAAACTGAACCTTGCCCAATGGTGAAAAACTCCTCGCTTTCCACCATTGGATCCAACCCCTTTGGGCCATATAGTATATGCATTTTAACATAAGGAGAAAACTTAATTAAATGATAGTAGTATGACTGAGCATATATATTAATTAGCATCTCATAAGAAAGAGGAATGAAGTAGTTAATTAAAATTTACTAAGAAAAATAATACATTCTAGGAATGTGAATGAAATGAAAATAAAATAATTATTAATTAACTAAAACTAATTACTAGCACACCACAAATCTAGGAGAAGAAAGACAAACAAGAATTCAAATTCAAATAGAAGTGTGGGAAAAAAAAATGGTTGAAAGAAGTTAAAGAGAGATAATAAATAACTAAAGTAGTAACTCCATATGCACCCATTCAAATAGGAAGTGGGGAGGAGAACAAGGGAACACCTAAGAGTGAAAATAGGAAATATGGAAGTTGGGTGAGAATAATTCATTATTTTATATTTTAAATAAATAATTACATGTTCACTTGTGCATATGAGTGACACCTCGGGGGTGAATAATAGGTAATTAGTAATTTAATAAATTACATTTTTGCATGACTGGGAGAAGTGGCTTGAGTCGTAGAACCTATAAAAGGAAAGCTTGAACTAAGAGGAAAATATTTTTTGCACCTAATGTTGGATGGTTGTCATAATGTTTGAGAAATTTCTATTGCTGATTATTGAGAGTTTTGTCTATTGAAAAGTGTGGTGAAGTGAAGATTTTCTTCTTAAGCTTAGCAGCGTCACTTTTCTCTTATTATTAGATTGATACATTCTTTAAAGAACCATTGTGGCTCGAGGATCCTTTGGGAATGAGAGTACTCATAAAAGTTGGTAAGGTGGTCAATTGGTAGGTCAACAAAGGATTAGCAAGTTGACACAAAGAAGGAGTTACACTTACAAGTATAAGAATCAAGAAATCAAGAAATTGATAACCCTTATGTAATATATTGTTATTTTGTTTATTAAATAATTAAATTACATTTTTTGTTATATTGATATGGATAATTTTACTTATGATGATTATTGTATGTTGCTTCAAATTTATAATTGTAATAGTTAGTTTGATAATAAAAAAAAATAGGAATACAAATTGCCAATGTATTGTGCAACCAAGGAAGTCTTGTTAAAACAAGAAATGCATCAAGAAATACTCAGTCATATAGACTGAATATCAAAGTGCATTTGTTCCAAATTAAAAATATGCAGGAAGATGAAAAGAACGTATTTGGTCTCCAAGCTTTATACAACTACATCAATTTATATTTAACCTTATATTTATAATCCATTTGAAAGTACTATGGTAAATCATATTAGAGATACATTGAATCCTAGATATAGGTATATGTTTTCCTATTAAAATTGATAGGTAAAAATCATTGCTATATAATCTTAGCAAATTTGCTTTTGGTAAAATCAGTTACTACTTCGAACTACATTTCTTTCCTCATATTGAATAGGTAGGCTCTTAATGGTAGTTGATTGCTCCTAAATTGCTGAGCCAAGTAGGCCAGAACGGGCGGCTATTAGATGTTGCCCAACCGAACGAACCAATTCGTCCTCACTTTGTTGCTGGACAACCAACCAGGAATGGCCTTCTCCAGCTGCCGTCTCCCGACGCCTCCAATATGATCTAAAGTCAAACACAAATAGCTGAATAACCTGCATCCGACGTTGAACTTGAACCATAAGTAAATGTCTCCCTAAATCAGTATATATATTATATGGTACATAATTTAATAATAATAATTTATTTGTAGGCTTATGGTTAAGCCATACACCAAATTGATGTATGAGACTTTCTTGTTTATGGGACAAGAGATCATTTCCACACACTGATTTGACTGTTAAAGTTTACGGAGGTATACATACTCTACCCCCTTTGTATTTGAACCCGTGAAATGTAATAATGGATAATTGTTGTTTTTTTAAATCATTACAATAAAATTATTAACTAATGGGTATTTTTGTGTGTGAATTATAATTGTTGATTATATTGCATCAGGTAAGGCGTATCCAAAATTGTATTGTATAGATAAAACTATAGTTCTATGTATGTATGTATAGGTTATATAACGAACTCTAACAAAATTTAGTAGGATTTGTTTAATTTATGGAAGTGAAATTGATAAAAACACTCGGGGAAATTGGTATCATTTATGTTCTTATAGATTTTGTAATCTTCACTAACAATTGCAAGAGCTCTTCTTCATATTCAAATCAACCTATAATCCAAGGAAAGAATAATGGTTCCTTAATTTACAACTTCTACCCCAGATTGTGCAATTTCGAGATATTCATACTCAATGCCAAAGACGTGTTCAACAACATAGGTATTTTAATAGAGGACATATTACAGAGAGATTTACAAGAGAGTTTCTCACAATCGATCATCGACAAACGACCCTCCATGCCCTTTAAATAGAGATCATGAACAAATCGGGTGTTAAGCCACGGATCAATGTAGCCACTAAGATCGAGGAGAATATGAGTCATCAGATCACTTTATGTCGGGAACATATCATGACCATCAGTTTACCTAACTACAAATGCATACTAATGCATATTAAAAAAACACACTTTTACTTAACAACACATTAAACCAAGTTAATCTTAACTAATTCCTAAGTGTCTAAATATCCAAACAAAACGAATTATTAATAATTAAAGTGATTATTAATAATAACAATATGTTTTATGATTTAATAAGAACTAAACTAGAAAAAACTGTGCAAACTCAACAATACCTCTATATAATCATGTATTAATAAATCAATAAAACTATTTTATCTACAAATATAATATGTGAGTAATGGTATAACCACCATTGTGCATCTCAGTTCTTTGAAAATATTCATGTAATCATGTATTAATAAATCAATAAAACTATTTTATATACAAATATGTGAGTAATGGTATAACCACCATTGTGCATCTCAGTTCTTTGAAAATATTCATTACTGAGCATATAAAAAAGAGTTGCCACTAGCCATCGGATCTCATGGTTAATGTTTAAAATCATACTCTACTTACACTTTCTCCTGGTGAATTGAAGCAAGAGATTTTGGAACAATATTCACTCTAGAAATTTAGTTTACATTGTGAGTGTATTTCTCATATATGATATGTTAGGGGATATGGCTTATAAGTAAATGATATCTCATGGTTAATGTTTAAAATCATACTCTACTTACACTTTCTCTTGGTGAATTAAAGTAAGTGATTTTGGAATAATCTTCATATTAAGAATTTAGTTTACATTGTGAGTGTATTTATTATATATGATATGTTGGGGATATGGCCTATAAGTATTGAATGATATCTCATGGTTAATGTTTAAAATCATACTCTAGTTACACTTTCTCTTGCTGAATTAAAGTAAGAGATTTTGGAACAATTTTTACTTTAAGAATTCACTTTACATTGTGAGTGTATTTATTATATGTGATAAGTTGGGGATATGGCCTATAAGTAAATGAGAAAATGATATCTCATGGTTAATGTTTAAAATCATACTCTACTTACACTTTCTTTTGGTGAATTAAAGCAAGAGATTTTGGAACAATATTCACTCTAGGAATTTAGTTTACATTGTGTGTATTTCTTATATGTGAAAGTAAATGATATCTCATGGTTAATGTTTAAAATCATATTTTACTTACACTTTATCTTGGTGAATTAGAGTAAGAGATTTTGGAACAATCTTCACTCTARGAATTTAGTTTACATTGTGAATGTATTTCTCTTAGGGATATGACGTATAAGTAAATGATTTAAAAATTATAATATGACATTTCTCTAATTAATATAGATTAATTAGATTATAGTTCAAATGCAGATTGAAYTTTTACTCCATGTTAAGAGAATGTTAATATTTTTATTCCACTCTCTTGAAATATGATCTAAATTATTTTCGGCACGAAATGAGAGCGGAGATATAATAAAACAATGGATAGAGATATCTCGGATATCCAATAATATAACAGAAATGTATCAGAGATGCAACCATAAACACACAATAATATAACAGAGATATATCAGAAGTATAACAAGATTCACAGATATACAGTAATACACAATTTCTATTAATGAAATAAATGTACAGAGACTGTAAAAACACAGAGTGAATGACTCGCTAGAATGGTGGTAGTTTATCTATGAGAATAGATGTGTCTGCTACTCGCATTCACAAGAAGATGATTATTACAATGAGGCTCCAAAGGCCTTTTTAACGTAAGTAAAATCCAAAACCCTAACTCCGGAAGATGCAAATCCAAAAGGTTTGCGGGCCCCGATGGGGGTAGTTGATATGTCAACTTCCCGGGAGTGTAACTTTTGCATACGATCTCCGTTTGGGGCGCTCGATACATCGTTTGAAAGATCTATATGAGGACTACAACTACTGACAGCGAATATCATGTATGTAACAAACTCATATTTGTCGAAGGTTTGATGCCCAAAAAAATGTCGTTTAGGGCCTCAAAACGGCTCCAAAAGTTCAGGACCCGAAAAAACTGCCAAAAATAGTAAATTACCAAAATTGCTAGAAAATTGTTTTGAGCCAGTTGGAAAAGGTGGTTGGCCACCGATATCCACCTAGATCAATCCTCCCTCCTTATGAAGCAGTGGTCTCCATTGTGTTGAGTGCCCTGGGGAGAGGGAAAAGCGTTTGTTGAATCTACATCTTGATGAGTTGCTTGCCTTGTTGGAGAAGTTGTGTTGCTTAGTTTGTTGAAGGTTGTCACGAACATGTGGCTGGAAGGGTTGGACCTTTTTAACCAGTCTGACTACATGAGATGCTTGTGTGCAGAAGGAATCTTAACACTTTGTTGCAATCTTGTCGACCTACTTTTGTTGGATAGAAGGTGCTTGGGCCGAAGCTATAGTGGTTGTAGTATCCTTTTGTTCACCTTTTGAACAGATTGTGAAGAAGTTGAATTTTGTAGTATGAGATACTACCTTGCGGCACTGTTTAGGTGAAACAATAATCGGAACTACCTATGGTATTCTGTAGAGATGACCCCCCCAGAGAAACAATGGCACTGCGGGGTCGAGACTCATAAACAGGATGGCGCTTCCACATATATGGTTGGCCTAAGAGAACATCACAGACATATAGTGGGGCAACATCACATAATACCTCATCCTTGAATGGTTGGATGCCGTATGACAATCAAGATTGTTGGTTGAAACAGAGATCTCGTCCCTGGCAAAACCACCGGATATTTTATGGTTGTGGGTGTGGTGTTGTCGACAATCCCAACTGTTTGATGACCTCTGCTGAGATGAGGTTCACCTAACTTCCGCTATCAACAATAAAATGCAACAGGGTCCCTTCACCCACATCTGTAAATGAAAAAGGCACTCCCCCTCTTCAGGATCTGTTGGTTCTTCTGGTTGAATTGTTGCGGTCGCAACAATAGCAGTGGGGTCTACGTTGATGATCTATCTTTTACCGGTATTTTCATAATCATCTTCTGAATCAGGGTTCGGCTCCTTGTCTTTGATCTCGGCCATCAATGATTGTTTTGAGAAACATTCATCGATGTTGTGCCAGGGGATTTTGTGGAAATAGCACCATTTTTCGGTGTCCTTCTTTGTCTTCCCGTGACCCTTCTTTTCATGTGGCTTGGACTAGTTTTCGGCAGACTATTTGTTAGGGTTGCATTTATCATACTTTGGTTGTTGCAGATTTGCAAACCCAAACTCTTGTTTGTTTCGGTGCTTAAATTTCTGCTTGATTTTATCAGCATATCAATAAGCAGCACCGAGTGATGAGATGTCTAGAAAATCCATTTCAGTTTGGATATATCTGTGTAGAGCCCCATGGTATTTCAGAACCAAATGTCGTTCGGACCATTGATACCCAGCTTGGTGCGCAAGGTGTGGAAGATATTGGTGAACTCTGGAACTGATTGGCCCCTCTCTTGTCGCGGTGTGGTCCATCTCATGTACTGGTCCTCATAGTTGCCAACAGGGTAATATTGTTCATTTACCGCATCCACAAAAAAATCTCAAGTTTGTTCAGCCCCATATATTCCAAACTCCTCTGTAGAACTTTTCTCCCAGTAAGTTTCCCACCAATGTTTGACATGGGGGAGAGCTTTAAGGAGTGCGAAGGTGATCTTTTCCCTGTCAGAAAAATTATGAACAGAGAAATAACCTTCTAACAGATTTAACCATTTGTCTAGGGCATCCGCATCTATCTAACCTTCAAATACGGAAATATCAAAATTAACATGTACCTTGAAAGGAGAGGTGCTTCCAAAGTGGTTTTTTGATGAAGTTGCGTTTATTGCTATCGGCAGGCGTTGAAGGATGTGGGAAAAATTCTCCATCATTTCGTCCCTCTGTCGCGTGAGAGTTTGTTCAAGCAACAGATTGATAGAATCGTCTGCTCTGACGTTTTTCTTTTCTTCCACCATGGACGGTTTCTTGGGCGTGCGAGAACGATTGTCTTCAAGAGAGACAAGCTCGAGACCCAACTTGTTATACTCAGACCTCATCGGGGACATGCACTGGAAAAAAAAATGATCAAGAGTAGCCTGCTTTGATACCACTGATCTGGATTATTTTCGGCACGAAATGAGAGCGGAGATATAATAAAACAATGTACAGAGATATCTCAAATATCCAATAATATAACAGAAATGTATCAGAGATGCAACCATAAACACACAAATAATATAACAGAGATATATCGGAAGTATAATAAGATTCACGGATATACAGTAATACACGATTTCTATTAATGAAATAAATGTACAGAGACTGTAAAAATACAGAGTGAAAGACTTGCTAGAATGGTGGCAACTTATCTCTGAGAAGAGATGTGTCTGCTACTCGCATTCGCAAGAAGATGATTATTACAATGAGGCTCCAAAGGCCTTTTTAACATAAGTAAAATCCAAAACCCTAACCCCGGAAGATGAAAAGCCAAAAGGTTCTGGAAGTTCAGGACTTGAAAAAACTGCCAAAAATAGTAAATTACCAAAATTGTCAAAAAATTGTTTTGAGCCAGTTGGAAAAAGTGGGTGGCCACCGATATTCACCTGGATCAAAATATCACCAACAACTATGGTTTAAATAAATCTAACATAACTACGAATAGTTAGAACTCTTAGAAAATTTTGTTAACTCTTAAACACACACATTGAGAACTAGCCTTAAATTGAGGACAATTCTACTAAACATGAAACTATAACCTATGAGTAAATTCATAACACAAAAGAAAAGAATCAATATGATTTTAGTAGATGTGCAATGAGGTCAAAGTCATCCGGGACCACACAAATCCTTATCGTGATTGGATTTTTTGGTGTCTTCTCCCAATAGCAACAAGTTTCGAACCTAGATCACCATACAAAACAAAACCCCTCTAAACCGATCACTCTATTGAAATTTAACTTAAAATTTAAAATTGATGTATAAATATGTTTATGAATTTAATAAAATAATCAATATTTTTTTTAATATAACAAAATAAAATAATATAAATTTTATTTTATTTTCATATAATAAAATTATAATTAATTTTTTTTCAAAAATTAATTATATAATTATATAAAAAGCCATGTATGACATCCACATAATCCCTACATCGATCTTGGTCTTCTTCCTTTCTTCCAACCATGGAACGTCATGCTCTTGTTATTGTCGACTTCTCCCTTTCCCTTTCCCTTTTCACCATGCCATTGTCGGATTCATGTAATCTCTCTCTTCCTTAAAAGAAAATGATTTGAATATGTCGAAGAGGCATCCACGACATCATGAGTCCGACATCGACATCCCGAGTCCGACAACAATGGTGGCCAGCCACATGTCATGATTGAACCAAAGTCATACCAAAACGATTTTCCAATCGATCACATACATTGTATCTTGTAAATCCGCACGTGCCGATTAAAATATCATGAATGCAGTCATCGGCGGCGGGCTTATCTGACGTGGCGGCGCACTTATCAGTCGCCGTCAGGAAACAAACAAAACTTGGCGGCCTGGTGGGTGGAGTACGCAAATTTAAGTTTGTACGTGGGCCCCACTCACTCACGGGGCGACCACATCTTTTCCCTCCCAACTTTCAGCCGTCGCTTTCATGTGACGCGGAATGAAAGTCGAGAAGTCAAGCATATCCGAAGTGTCGCCATCCTTAGGGTCGGCGCCGCCCACTGATTTCGACGTTCTAACCTTTGTTATTATCAAATTTTATATATAAAACGATAGGTATTTGTTTAATAAAATATTTCAAGACTTAAAAGTTAAGTCTCACTTTTAAGACACTTTAATAGAATTTTAATTTTTACCAATCATTCAAAAACCATACGGGTGGATTATACGATTTAAAATTCATGATGGTAGAATATGAGTCTTTATGTTAGACTTTAGTTCGTGGATTAGTTGCAGTTGTACTAAGATTATTATAATAGTTATTTTATGTTTGGGGGATTGTGGTGAAATG
>JASDQU010025236.1:2323-17228 GCA_032191745.1 Picea mariana
TCTCATGATTATTCTTGGTGCAAGTAAGTGAAATCTGCATTTTTTCATCTATTGAATGGTTTATTGTATGGTTTTATTTGCTCATACAAGATTATGAAATTGCATGGTGTATTTAATGCTTGAAGTAAGAAACTTAAGTTGCTACTTTCTTACTTTTTATTTGCCAAGCTTTTCACTAAATTGATCTAGTAACTAGTCAAACCCTAGAGCCCTAAATTGCTAGCACTCCAAGGGTTTGCATTTGGTTATTGTTGCATAAGTTCTACTCTATAAAAAGGGCTAAGAAGAGCAAGGTGCTAAGGCCTAGAAGTGCCTACACCCTAGCAATTTGTCTCTTGAGGTCAAAATCTAGGAGGACTTGAGTTACTACTTCTCCTAGACTTTTTCCCTCTTATACTTTTGTGCATCATCATAATTTGCAGCCTTAGAAGGAGCAACTCACACTGACTCCATTTACCCCTAAGAGGCACTAGTCTTCGACCCTTGTTTCTTGACAAGAATCATCAAACATCAAACTCAATCTCTCTACCTAATACCCTACTAAACTAAACTATGTCTAGAAATACTAACCGCTAAGCTGCTGCTGTTATAATCACAGCAACAACCAACATTTTGCAGCCTATCCAAACTTGTTTGACTACTTAAATCAATCCAAAAATTGTATAAGGCAAGGTACAATCAACCAAGACTAAAGTGTGCATCAAATTGCCTTTCTACATACTTTTCAGAAGATTTTACTACTGCTGTCATTACTTTATTTTGCTGTTGCTACAATTATCTTTGGCAGCCTGTTCGAGTTTATTTTCTGATTGACATATATCTAGAAATTGTATGAGACAAGTGTTATCATTTCAGGACTTCACAATATCTTGTTATATTGTCTATTCAAGTGCATTTTCTGGATGTTATTACAAATGTCATTAATTAATTACTGCTGCTATATATTTATCACTTGCTTCATACATTGATTGGTAGCAGTCATCTCTATAAACTTGAAGTCTTGTTGAAGCATTCATCATCACTTGTTGCTGCCATAACTTTTGTTGTTGTATTGGTAAGGGGAAGGTACAATTGATTCTCCTTTGCTTCATCCAACAAGACTCAAGTCTGTTTTGAGTGACCTAGAGAGAGGGGTGGTTAGCCTTACCTTTTCCCTTTCCTCAACCAACTAGGTCCTAGGACGTCTCCCTTGGAGTGAGGTTTTCCTCCTCCTAAAGAGAAAGAGGTACCCTATTGGGGTGACAGTGATAGGGTTACCTCCGTGTTACGTCAATCTAAGCCTACTTTCCTTTAGGCTTTGGGCAAGTATAGATTGTGCGATAATAGTACCAATGTATCAAGTAGAAAATTCCTTGGGGTGACTAACACTTCGACGCACTTTGTGTTACATAATACATACACTGCACAATATAATAATGGTATGGTAGTGAGATTGATTCAACTAATTAACCAAGGCCCGATAATTTGGCTTGGTGGTGGAATAACCCTCCAACATCAAGACTGTCTATTGGAGTTGAGGGCTTGAGCAATGAGAAATTGTTTGAGCTCTACATTTAGGGACTAAATTTAGGAATTCGACATATACTAAGAACCTTTGTACCCACAGACGTATTTGTAGCCATCAAATTGACTTACTAGATCGAAGCTAAGAATAAGGTGTCACACAAACACATTACTCATAGAGTAGATTGGGACATGCCAGTTAAGAACCCCATGATCCCCCACCTCTAAGGTCAGACCTAAGGAACTGGAAGAAACACAAGCCAAGGTCCTTTGTTTTCAATGCAACAATAGTTGGTCCAAGGGACATAGATTTTCTAAGAAGTGGCTCTTCATAGTATAGGACAATAGTCAGAGGAGGAAAGGAGCCAAAAAAAAAATTCATTTAGGATTTGGAACTCAAGGATGAATTGCTACTGTGTCTTTTCATGTACTAGTAGGAGTAACCAACTGTTAACCCCTAGATTTTTACCCTTGAAAATCTTGAGGGTTAAGAGCCAACATGCACTATTTTGGCTGGCATTCTAAGATTCTCCCAGAGTTTAGCACTTGTGGTTAGTAGAGGTTGGTTCCCATTAGAGACAGGTATATGATCGGTACATGGTTGTTTTGTTCAGAGTTAGAGCTAGCTTGGTTTCCCATGCATTTGAGAGAGATGTATACATACGACAGGTGCCCCTACTTTTTAGGAGACATGGTTTGAGTGGGTCACTTGACAGTTTGGAGCAGTTTTGAGCATACAGGGATAGTCCTTGCATGATTCTAGGCCCGATGGCACTTTTTCGGGCGACATGCAAGAACTTTCTATTTTTAGCAGTTTGAGCCCCATGCCCCAGATTCAGATTCAGAGCATGCAGTACGGATCCTTGAGATATTTAGAGTCTTTTGGACCTTTTTTGGGATGATTTGTCAAATTTCTATTTTTAGCAGGTTCAGCACCAGGGCTCACATTTCAATTCTGATTGCGGATTCGGATCCCTTGCGGAAAATCGAATCCAATGAGTATAATATCATTGACATGCAAGAACTTTCTATTTTTAGCAGTGTCTATTTTTAGACATTGGACACATGGTGGTGGACTCCTAGTCATCTTGGACAATTTTGGAAAGTTTGGATGAGTTTCGACGAGTTTTAAATTTTTGGGACTAGACAACTATTTTTGGAAACTTCTATTTTTAGCAGTGGTCATCATCTCCAGAAGTGACAACTGGCAGGCTCAAATTTGGACATTTGGCAGAGTTTTAGCGTGATGTGGCATCTACGTGGCATTAATTAAAGAGGGGCACATTTTCCAAGGCAAAAGGGAATAAAGTCAATGAAGAATTAGATAAAGTGAAAATGAGGCGCATAAGATGAGGTGGCACTTCCCGGGAGATAATTTAGCCAATCAAGGCTAATTTTTTTCATTAATTTTCCTTGCTTAACATATCTTCACTTTCCATGCATTAATTTTCCAAAATTCCCCTTAAATTGATTTTAAATGCTAATTTCCTAAAATTTAGGAAAATCCCTAAAAAATAGGGCGAATTCCTCTTCCTTGGCTAGCGCATGCATAATTGGCATGTGTTGACGTGTTTTAGTTAACTAAACACTCAACTCACTCTTACCTTCACTTAGCTTAACCTTTCCCTCACTTAACTCACTTTATCACTCACTTCACTCACCATTATCTCAATTTCCATGCATTAACTCCCTCTTATCCTCACACATGCGCCACTCCTTCACTTAACTATCCCTTACACTCTCTCTCATAACTCACCCATGCACATTACTCACTAAGACGTATTCCCTCATGTGCATTAATTCCTAAATTACTCGTTCACACGTTCTCATCTTCTCCTCTTGGGAAGTGTGCCTTACTCTCTATATAATGAAGAGGTTTATTCATTATTACGGTTGGATTTCAGCAGCAACTAGTACACTCGTCTCTCTCATTCTGTAGTCTAGTTACTCTTATCTTTGAGCAAAGTAATCATTGTACCGGTTGTGGACTTGTCAATTGTGGCGCAACCAACCCTTTTGCAAGCCTAATAATAAAGAAATTTTGTGTTTGTTTTTGAACCCTTCTTCTTGTTGGTACTTTGTTGAATTTTGTAATTAGATTAGTGGCTCCTTTACTATTCATTGTGGTTTTCATCAATCTTGTGAGTA
Source organism: Picea mariana (assembly GCA_032191745.1). NCBI lineage: Eukaryota > Viridiplantae > Streptophyta > Pinopsida > Pinales > Pinaceae > Picea > Picea mariana. The sequence goes on from JASDQU010025236.1 coordinate 5,975, forward strand.
GTTTCTTTCTTTCTTCCTTCTCTCTTTCTTGTGCTAACCTCGCAGTATCTCACCAAGTAAAATTTATTATAGTTTTCTAATGTCTTGGTGGAGTGTTTACATGCTGTCCAAGACAATTTGCTTGCTGTTTTTTGTCATTTATTGCAGAAAATCAGACTTTTGGACAACAAGAAGGTGCTTTGAGGTACCCAAGGGACTCCCCTTTGAGGCTGGCAAGCACTAGCCCAAATGGAGAGGGGTCTAGCCTGTGACAATTTTGGGTTTTTCTCCTTTAATTAGCCGCTTTTCCATCGCTGAAATTTCTGTTATAGAAGCTCAATTGGAGGGTGAAAAAGTGTGCTAACAAATTGGCACCATTGCAGGGGAACGCAAGTCTTGGTAACAACGACATCGATGAGTTTTTACGTTAATTGCTTTATTTTTTCTAACTCACCTGGTGACTCCACATGATACATGGATGACTCCACAGGGGACTTACACAAGAAGATCTTTCGGTTTCGATTCCCTCACAAGGTCTAGTTTTGAGCTTCGACAAACCCTAACTTCTTTTCCCGGAACAAGACTTCTCTTTCACCAAGAACTCCTTGCGAAGTTGGTAGGCATACTGAGTTCTTTGGTAAGTTCTTTTCAACGAACACTATGGTGAGTATAACTTCGACACCTTCACCTTTGGTCTTATTTTCATCTCACCCTAGTAGGGTAGAAACTTATGCTTTATTTTATCCGAGATTATCAATATGACCGCAGTTGTGAGGCCACCAGGAAGGTGGAGATTCTCTGTGTTTGACCTGCTGAGTTTTTTTGCATTTCCAGACTATACTCATGACTTACCTGCACGTAAATGGATTAAATGCATACCTTTGTTTGCAGGGAGGTTGGGAGAATCAATTGAGGATCACTTGGATGCTTTTTCTAAGTTGCTGGATGATTTTTCAGGTGGAACATGATGATGTGGCGATGAGGATGTTTGTGTCGACCCTTGAGGGGGAGGCATGAACGTGTGACAAATCCCTTCTTGATGCCTCCATTGATGGATGGGATTCATTCCAAGAGAAGTTCATTGAATGATGGGTGGATAAGAAGAACAACTCTTCTTTAGTTAATGCTTTTACTCATATTAAAAAGAATGGGGATGAGACTGTCACTTATTTTAATGCTCGTTTTTCTAAAATTTATTATAATTTTGTTGAAATCTGTAAACCTAGCACCCGACANCACCCATCATTCAATGAACTTCTCTTGGAATGATGGGTGGATAAGAAGAACAACTCTTCTTTAGTTAATGCTTTTACTCATATTAAAAAGAATGGGGATGAGACTGTCACTTATTTTAATGCTCGTTTTTCTAAAATTTATTATAATTTTGTTGAAATCTGTAAACCTAGCACCCGACAATTATTCCTAATAAAATCACTTTATTAAACAACTGCGCAACTAGGCCACTCAACAAAAATCAACGAAAGCATAAAAACTGAAATCAATCACACAATGCATACGAGATATTCGAGTAAACAACTCCTGGAAAAACCCTTGCGGGAAAACTAGATCTTTTATTAATCTTGGGCTCCCTTCTTGGGATAATGGCCCTTCAGAGGATTACAATTCAACGATAGCCTAGCCCACTTGGCTACTATCTCCCTTGCTGCCCCTTTGCACCTTTCCTCAGCCTTGCCTACTCACCCTTGGATGAACTCTCTTCACCCACTCAATGATATCTCCTCACTTTCTCTTAGTGCGTCTCATCCTCTCACCTAGGCTGCCTTTTATTACATTGAGATTTGACCAAATCAATCACTAACCCTAGATCTCCAAAGTGATCAAAGGTTGAGATCTAATCTCACCTTCACTTCAGATCTAACAACTATGACTTAATCAACTCTCACTTAAGTTACTAACACCAAATAACTTAGGTGTTTAACTTAATTAATTAAAAGGACATTCACTTTAATTAATGACTCATAAAGTGAACTTCCTAAAGTTTACGAAGAGGTTACAAGGACGATTTCCACATGCTAGACACTGAGCCTATGTGGAAGTACTTGTCCAATGCTAATACATCAACAAATTTCTTGTTACTATAAGGTCTAATTATGCTTGTACTTTGATTTTTTACCTTGAGGCATTTGATGGCATTTTGGGTATTTTTCTCAGGAATAAGGAACCTCGAACTCTGGAGGAAGCCCAAGATGCTGCTATTAAGTTGGAAAGACATTTTATTTCAGCCTACGGTTTCATTCCAATTCATGAAATTCAACTACTGATTGTTAAAGTAGTGCAAGAAGTCCTTGTTACTAAAGATGAACCGCAACTTGCACCATGCTAGGTTCCTAGAGATGAACAGGTGGACGATAATTCAGGATTAAATGATTAGGAACCAAAAGCTGCACCACTTGAGCCATACGTAGAGTTCCATGAAGATGTGAATACTCAAGAGCATGGGTTCCTTCCATTAGCAATGATGAAAAATTTCAAGAGGAACCACAGGTTAACCAAGTAGAGATCAGTCAACAAGAGATTTCATCCTTGCCTATCACAACAGTGGTTCAAGAACGGTTTGAGCAGATGTCATTACGACAGGAAGAGCCACTTTTGGTTCAACCAGAGGATGATGTCCCTTACACTTTGCCTACAATTTCGCATCCTGAGGTTGTTCTTCAAGGTCCTGAGATTGATCAGTGCTTGGATATCAAGGTTCATCATGACCCAGTTGGGCTCAGGATGATGGAGGTATTTGAGTGGGTAGATTCCAAGAGTTTTGGCTCTCATGCATTCATGCTTGTTACTATTGAAATACCATACCCTAAATCCCAACCAACATCTTTCAGTCCACCAACACCCTTCAGTTATGCCTTCAGTGGTAAATACATCAAGGTAGTTTTGGGTCATATGATGTTTCACGATTGGTCCCCTTGGAAGGTTGATTTTGTTGACCTCTCCCGTTGGATTGATCATTTGGTTTTATGGTTACATTGGTCCTTTGAGTATGATGATTTAATCATGGCAACTTTGAGGTAAAACGTTTGGGTCTAGAGTAGTTGTCTTTCCTTTTCGCATTGTCATTTCAGTATTTCCTTCTTGCTGGTTTTTGGTAGTTAGGACAACAATCTACATTTTCCTTGTAGTGTCTTTTCCCTTCAGTTATTTACTTCAGTCTTTGCATAAGTGTTGCTGATTTTTGCCAAACTATATCAGCATGTGGTCAGGTCTTGTGTGTCTTTCCTTTCATGAATAAATGGCTATCCAGTAGTGTTTTTCCTGGGTCAAAATTTGAGTATCTTATCTTTCACATGCCAAGCCTTTGTGTATATCATTAGAGTGAGCCTGGATGGGGTCCCGTTTGTCATGTTCTCGAAGCATTGAGTATTAGGATGGGTAGTTTGAGGAGACATAAGAAAGTCTTGAGTCATCTTATGTCTTGTCTCCTCATCTCTTATCATTGAGTCTTCTGCTTTGAGTCAGTCGTCCCCATCATCCATCAATAGGGATATGGTACCTGGTTTTTTCATCTTGATCTCTCGAGTTATCACTTAGCGTTGAAGGAAGAGAGACATTATCGCTCTTCTTTTCAGCAGTTATCATAATTATTGTCCTGCATATACACTATTAATAACTAAGATAAGCTAGCTCTCTAATTGACGATTAGTCCTGATGATGAATCCCGATCAGGATTCGAAATGTCGATGACAAAAATGACATCAACTGTGGATTCTCCGGCAAATGATTTTGAAATTCTTCACCACAGAAATCTGAAAACAGAAAGTTCATCCTGTATTGACTTCTACACATTATCTTTGGATGACCCAGAAGTAGAGCGCCTTGGTAGCCGCGGTTATCTCGCATTCGACAAGGCTGAGTATCATTGGGCCTTGATTGGATGATCCTTGTCATTGTTCAACTTTAGAACATCTTTCACAGTTATGGGTTGTGCTTGTACCTTAGTGTAATGTGCCTTTCCCAATAGAAGCTCCACAGAGGAGGCTTAATGGTCTAAACAACCCCGTTAGACTATAGCCAGGGCCATACAGGGTAAACAGGGTTACTAGAGGTCACTTCAGCTGAGGGTGTTATAATTTGAAAGTGACATTGAGCTAAAAGTGACTAAAAGTGCTTTTAAGTCAAAGCGAGCTAAAAATAGAAGGGATAAGCTAAAAATAGGTCAACAACGAATTAGGGTTTCGGGAATCGGGCAACTATAAGAAAAGGGTAAAGTGACCTAATTCATCATTATGCAGAATTTGACTTGTCAGTTGAAGAGAGGCACATCTCAGGAAAGAATTTGTGGATTCCAGGAGGAAGACACCCAGAGGTTGATTTCGGTGTTGAGAGACACACCCTAGTCACCGGGAATATCATCCAGATCTTCCATCGTACCTCAGTAGCAGTGATCTAGTTGCAGCAGTAAGGGCGCACTTGTCCAGGGAGAGGGCGCATTTTTTGAGCATCAGTTAAGTCGACTTGTCCCAGCTAGGGAGAATCCAGGGATTCCCCTTCGACCCATTTGAGAGGAGGGCAGGACGCTTCTGTTGCCTGATTTCTCGTCAGATTCCGGCGGAGAAATCATCTTGGGCGCATTTCTCAGCCATTGAGGGTGTGACAGTTGGGGAGGACGCATTTGGGATTCCCGAGAGATCGTTAGATCAGATCTAGGGAAATCCTTCTGACCCATTTCAGAGGAGCCTAGGGCGCTCAGTTTGAGACCCTTATCAGTCGATTCTAAGAGGGGAATCACTAGGGCGTAGTTTCTAGCAGCAGAGGGGGCACATTTCACCAGAGGGATCCATCCGAGGTCCAGACATATCGGCAGAGGGTCGATTGTCAATCTGTCAGTCACCAAGACTGAGTGAGAGAGCAAGGCGCACTGTTTGAGATATTTTCCAGGTAGATCCGAGGAGTTTAGCCACCAGGGTGAACTTTCCAGTCTTGCAATAGTTGTCGTACCTCGCAGCAGTTGCCGTAGCTCGCAGCAGATCCTACAACTCATCCATTGATCCAACAACATTCTTCTATTACCGGGTATTATTGTTTTAGTTTTCTTATTGTATTCCGGCTAAGATCCTTTTGTCACTGATCTAGCTGAGAGATTTATTTTCCTTAGCCGCATACGACATTGTAAACCGTAGAGATATCATAATATATGGTTGATAGTCTTTTGTCTCATTTACCATCTGTATGCTTATTCATATGCTGTAAACACTTATTTATCTACACACACATGCGAAAAACACCAAGCATGTAAAAATCTGCAGCTTAAACACATCCAAAAACCCTCAATGTATTAGATCAGACATCAGACATAGCAGATTAGCAACAATTCCTAGACTAGCCAGATCCAGAATATTACAGTGGTATCAGAGCTTTAGTCCTGCCAGCTTGTGACTAAAGACGATGAGTTCAGTCAGTGAGTCAGAGGGCCGTGAGCATGTAGGTGACGAATATGTCACTTACAACAAACGCAGGGAGAGGAGACCTAAACTAGATTTTCCCCCTTTTCCTCCTAGTTCAGAGGAAGAGGAAGAAGCACATAGGGAAGCAGAGAGAAGGGTAGAGCGTGAGGCAGAGAGGATGTTGGGAGACAGATATGAGAGACCAGAGGGCAGTGGCAAGGCCCCCATGGAACCAGAGGCAACCTTCATGCAAGTACTCAACAATCTGGTAATCAGTCAACAAGCCATGACTCAGTCCTTGGCGTAGATGGCTGATAGATTGGCTATAGTGGGCACCCTGCGCACACAAGCCCCACATGTAGCGTAGGGGAACTTAGGGGCAGGCAGTAGACCCTAGTCACCTACTCGCACATACATCTCTTCGAGTAGGATTCCCAGGCTATTGCTCCCCAGTTTCCAGAGGGCACCCCCAGCAGCAGCACAACAGCCGATAGCACAGAGGCCGCCCACTTAGGCAGAGAACATTGCAGAATATAGGAGGAGTATGCAACATTGGGTTGTGACTTCCATCAGGACATGACCCTGGTCGAGTACTGTGGACTCAGACTCAGGAACCGCCCCAAAGAGCCTCAGAGAGGAGGACAACAACAACAACAGGGGCATAACTTGGATTTCATCCGGAAAGTTGGTAAACTCACCATACCTTCTTTTGACGGATCGTCCAAATGCACCGGTAGAGCTTGGGTACAAAAGCTAGACATGTACTACAATCTCAACCAGATGATCGAGACAGAGGCCATCAATTTTGCTACCCTACACTTGGAGGGTGAGGCACACGAGTGGTGGCATCATGGATTGGTGACGTTGGGTCACAGTCACATCTCCTCCTATAGGGAGTTCACAGAGAGACTCATGGACCGGTTTGATAGGAGGGATCCAGAGATCCATTTCAAGGACCTAGCCCAGTTGAGACAAACTGGCACAACAGAGGCATTCATCATGGAGTTTCAACGGGTAGTAGTGGCAGTGACAGATATATCAGAGCCCAGGTTTATCATGTTATTCACAGAGGGGCTCACAGAACCCTTGAGAGGATGGGTGAAGTCATACATGCCTCATACCTTGCAGGATGCCATCTTACGCACTCAAGATTTGACAGACTCAGCGTCGAAGACTAAACCCTTTTTCCAAACCCTTTGTACCACAGAGGGACCGAGACAAGAAGCCATTCTAGAGAGAGTGGAAGGGCAAAGAGAAGTTGGATGATGAAAGGAGGCGAGAGCTTATGAGGAAGAAGCTTTGCTTCACCTGCAAGGACCCTTGGGTCCCAGGCCACAGGTGCATGGGCAAGGGAGAGATCCATTATATTGAGTGGGCATCAGACAGTTTGGATAGTGAGGAGGAGCAGGACAGTGGATCCACTAGCTCAGAGGAGGAGCCATCACAGGCAGAGGAGCAACCTCCCCGTAGACCACCGACACCGGCAGGAACCCACCCACCAGTAGTACCACATCCTCCTGAGCAGGCTAACAGACGAAAACCAACAAAGGGAGGAGTCATAGCGACCCTTTCTGGTGTTCCCAGGTATGACACCCTCTGGATCAGAGGAACTATTCAGGGACAGTGGGAAATCGCCCTGATAGATGGTGGGGCCACCCACAACTTCATTGATGCTTCATTGGTATTGAGGCGGGCACTTCAGACAGAGGGGTTTGATGTTGCAGTAGCAAATGGACACATAATGGAGTGTCTAGATAGAGTTCCAGACTTGGAGATAAAGTTAGGTAACTGCATCGTGAGAGACACATTTTATGTAGTTGACCTATTTGACACAGATGTGGTGTTGGGAGTCTAGTGGTTGATCACATTGGGCAAAATCACCACCAACTACCAAACCTTGGAGATGGGGTTCAGAGATAGTGACGGGAAGAGGATTGTACCGAGGGACATGTCGATAGGGGCACCCAGGACAGTTTCGGCCAAGAGGATAGAGAGGATCTTCAGGCATGGGGAGGTAGCATATGCCGCATAGTGCTTGATCACTACATAGAGGGATTCAGAGGGTTGACAACAATATCAGACAAAGATCAAGAACTTGTTGGGACGACATCAACAGGTTTTTGGTTCGATTCCACCAGGGAGACCACCTGAGAGAGGGTTTGAGCACACCATTGAGTTGGAGGAGGGGGCCAAACCTATGATCACAACACCCTATCATCATCCTAGGAGGTTCAAGGATGAGAGAGAGAAAGCAATTAAGGAATTGCTAGCGATGGGACACATTAGACCTAGCAGCAGTCCATACGCTTCTTCAGTTGTCTTAGTTTTGAAGAAGGATGGTACCATGAGGATGTGCATCGACTACCGGGCCTTGAATAAGAAAAACATCAAGAACCGGTATCCTATCCCTCACATCGATGAGTTGATGGATGAACTGCATGGGGCAATTTTCTTCTCGAAGATTGATCTAAGCTCTGAATATCATCAAAACAACATCTGAGAGCAGGACATAGAGCAGACGACATTTTGATGCCACTTCGGTCATTTTGGGTTCCTGGTTATGCCATTTGGGCTAACCAATGCACCGACTACATTTCAGTCTTGCATGAACCACATATTCAGGGATCAATTGAGGAAATCGGTCTTGGTATTGGTCTACAACAAGACATGGCAGGAGCATATGAGGCACTTGGATGAGGTACTTAACATCATGGAGACACAGTCACTATACGCCAAAGAGTCCAAGTGTGAGTTCGGTTTGACATAACTACTTTACTTGGGCCACATTATCAGTGCATAGGGAGGTGCAGCAGGAGAAGATCAAGGCTATTCTAGATTGGCCAACGCCCAGGAATGTGACAAAGTTGAGGAGCTTCTTTGGGCTATGCAGCTATGACAGGCGGTTTGTCAGGGGCTTTTCTCAGCTTGGACCACCACTTACAGATCTCACCAGACAGGGGGCCTTCCTCTGGACCTACGAGTCACCAAAAGCCTTTGATCACATGAAGGAAATCATGGTTACATTTCCAGTGTTAGCATTACCAGAATTCACTTCACCATTTGTATTAGAGTGTGATGGGTTCGGTGAGAGCATCGAGGCGGTTTTGATGTAGGGAGGAAACCCCATTGTGTTTGAGAGCAAGAAGCTCAGTCAGCCCGAGAGGCTGTACTCTATTTATGACAAGGAAATGCTGGAAATCATGCATGCCTTAACCAAATTCAAGCAATATTTGGTGGGCAACAAATTCGTGGTCAAAACAGATCATAACAGCTTAAAGTGTTTTCTTGAGCAAAAGGATCTCAGTGAGTGCCAACAGAAATGGGTGACGAAGGTACAGGCCTTCGATTTCGACATAGAGTATGTCAAGGGGAAGAAGAACATTGTGGCTGATGCACTTTCTAGGAGACCCGCGACATGTTCTTTGATGGAGGTTTTAGTGGATTGGAAATCCCATTTGTTAGTGGAATATTCCAAGAACAAGTTCACTTGTGAGGTTTTGGATGGGCAGGTTCAGGATGATAGGTACGGGGTCATTGACGATGTCATATTCTATAAGGACAGAGTCTACTTAGTGCCACGTTCAGGGATCAAGAAGAAGATTTTAACAACATCATGATTCGCCACTGGCAGGCCATCAGGGGGTTTTTAAAACCTACAGCCAGATCAGAGAGAGGTTCTCATGGAAGGGCCTCAAGCAGGATGTTATGAGGTACATCAGTGAGTGTGTGACTTGTCAGCAGAACAAGTCAGAGCATACACTTCCAATAGGACTACTTCAACCACTTCCCATTCCGAAGTAGAAATGGGAGAGCATATCGATGGACTTCATCACAGGCCTACCCAAGGTTCAGGGTAAGGACTGCATCTATGTGGTGGTCGACAGATTGACCAAGTTTGCTTACTTCTATGCCATACCAACAGATTACAACGCAATTCAGGTGGCCGAATTATTCTTCAGGGAGGTCTTTAGGCTCCATGGGTTGTCGAGGAATATCATTAGTGACAGGGACAATCGATTTATTGGTACATTCTAGAGGGAGTTGTTTAGATTGGTGGGGATAGAGTTGACACCCAACACCAACTATCACCCTCAAACAAATGGGCAGACCGAGATAGTCAACAAGTGGGTTGAGGGGTACTTGAGAAACTATGTGAGTGGACAATAGAGAACATGGGTCAGGTGGCTACATCTAGGAGAGCATTGCTACAACACCACTTTCCACATGTCCATTGGCATGACACCCTTCTGAGCATTGTACGGTTATGGTGCTCCCACTTTGATAGACTTGGTTTTTGGGGAGAACAGAGCTCCCAAAGCCAAAGACTGGATCATCGAGAGTCAGGAGATTCTCAAGTTACTGAAAGATAACCTGCCCCTACAAACAATCATCTTTGAATAAGAGTGGGGCCGAGAAGCTCAAGCCTAGATTTTATTGACCTTACAGGATCATGCGCCGGGTAGGTGAGGTTGCTTATGAGCTAGAGCTTCCCGAGGGGAGTATGATTCATAACGTGTTCCACGTGTCTTGCCTCAAGAAGGCCATGGGACAATTCATCAACACATCAGAGGAGCTTCCCCCATTAGATGAGGAGGGACAGTTGGAGTTGGTTTCGGAGGAGGCACTGGAGTTCCGAGAGCGGAAACTGAGGAGAAGGGTCATTAGAGTCTCTGATCAGATGGAGAGGGCTTCCAATAGAGGATGCTACTTGGGAGAGCGAGCAGGTGTTGCAACACCCTAGATATGGTATTGCTTGAGGACAAGTAATTTCGGGAAGGGAGGACTGTAATGTCCCTTTCCAAATAGGAGCTCCAAAGAGGAGGTTTAATGGTTTAAACAATCCCGTTAGACTATAGCCAGGGCCATATAGGGGTAAATAGGGTTACTAGAGGTCACTTCAGCTGAGGGTGTTATAATTCAAAAGTGACATTGAGCTAAAAGTGACTAAAAGCGCTTTTAAGTCAAAGTGAGCTAAAAATAGAACGAATAAGCTAAAAATAGGTCAACAATGAATTAGGGTTTCGGGCAGCTATAAGAAAAGGGTAAAACGACCTAATTCATCATTATGCAGAATTTGACTTGTCAGTTGAGGAGAGGCGCATCTTAGGAGAGAGTTTGTGGATTCCATGAGGAAGACTCCTAGAGGCTGATTTCGGTGTTGAGAGACACACCCTAGTCACCGGGAAGATCATCCAGATCTTCCATCATACTTCAGCAATAGTGATCTAGTTGTAGCAGTAAGGGCGCACTTGTCTAGGGAGAGGGCACAACTTCTAAGCATCAATTGGGTCGACTTGTCCTAGCCAGGGAGAATCCAGGGATTCCCCTCCAACCCAGTTGAGAGGAGGGTAGGACGCTTCTATTGCTTGATTTCTCGTCAGATTCTGACAGAGAAATCATCTTGGGCACATTTCTCAGCCTTTGAGGGTGCGATAGTTGAGGAGGACGCATTTGGGATTCCCGAGAGATCATCAGATCAGATCTAGGGAAATCCTTTCGACCCATTTCAGAGGATCCTAGGGCGCTCAGTTTGAGACCCTTATTAGCCGATTCCGACGGGGGAATCACTAGGGCGCAATTTCCAGCAACAGAGGGGGCGCATTTCCCTAGGGGGATCCATCCGGGGTTCAAACATATTAGCAGAGGGTCGATTGTCAGTCTGCCAGTCACCAGGACTGAGTGAGAGAGCAGGGCGCACTGTTTGAGACAGTTTCCAGGCAGATCCGAGGAGTTTAGCCACTAGGGCGAACTTTCCAGTCTTGCAACAGTTGCCGTAGCTTGCAGTAGATCCTACAACTCATCCATTGATCCAACAACATTCTTCTATTATCGAGTATTGTTGTTTTAGTTTGCTTATTGTATTCCGGCTA
>JASDQU010025237.1:1035-14575 GCA_032191745.1 Picea mariana
TGTAAAGGTGGATCAATGGGATAACTCAATTCAACTTATGGCATTCAGACATCAAAATGATAAACAAATAGACAGTGCTCTCCAAGATTGGTTAAACAGTAAAATAGCTTTCAGTGGAAGAAGAAAAGATTGTCCATAAACCAGTGCAAAGAAGGGTCTAATAAACAACTAAAGGAACTGATTATAATGTCATGAACCAAACAATAGGATAACAGTTATTCAAGGTTTGACAATAATATAACAGTGAAGAAGAAATATGAAAAACTGCCACCAAAATGGAAAGAAACCTGTGATCTGTATTAGCAAATGAAAAGTCTGAGTACAAAGAGTATTACTGTATCCAGAATCGAACCTTCTCTCAAACTGAGTTCCTGGGCTTTATAGCCTTTACAAACAGTTTTCAGATCCTCAAAACATGGATCTGCTATGCTAAAAATAGTAATGAAAATTCTGTTGCAAAAGGAGTGGGATGCTTCCTCAAAATGAGGCCAATCCCAGATTTGTCTCTATTGATTGTTGGTGAAGTGTAGAACAGCCTCCCAAGGCTAAAATATCATTCTCAAATGGAAACCAAGTCGAGTTTGCTGATGTGGCAAGGTATCCTGCTTTTTTGCCTTTGTTAAAGACATCAAAAACCTTTGAAACACCTCCTTTCTCCACCATTTGTCAAAAATAACTGTTGTGCTAGACTTGATAATTCACCACATGTCTATTCCAAGAGGTTTCATCGCATTCTAATTCGAAAATTTTTGATCTGGGCAAAAATTTACTCATTCTGGCAGTTACAGGCTTTTGGTGGTTAACTGGAAAGCTTCTGTGTGAATTAACCACCGAAAGCGCAGCTTTCGGTGGTTAATGAACAGTCGTCCTGTTTGCCTAAACCACCGAAAGTCAGAATTTCCAGCAAAAAATGCCTTTGGGAAAAATCAATTTTCTCAGCTGTGGAATGTCTGTTTTGCATGTTCCAATAGTCGATCAACATATACAGATCATAAGATTTCCAATGGTGCAATCAGATTTGGATTTGGAGCTCGAGAATCTATCGAAAATTTCCCTACAATATTAGGCATCTTTCCTTCAAAAATGTCGGTGCATTTTTGAGTGCTAACACATAGGACCGTTACGTGGAAGGTGCTGGTTGCATATATGCTACAATCTTGGACTGCTGTACTAGATTGGTGATAGGTGAAGCCTCTACCATGAAATTTTCAAAGAAGGTGTCCATCCCTTGTACTTCAGGTGAATCAGTAGAAGGTGTATACGGTTCATTGGGATCGTTCAAATCTGTAACCATGAACTTAAGGTAGCGCTCACGATTTACTTTGATTTTATTAGGCTTGCCATTTTCTGGAAGCCATATATGAGACCAATCTATTGCAAAATAACCATGTAGCTGATCTGACTAGCCCCTGCTTAAAAACATACCATACACTTCTGGAATATCCACAACAATTATATCAATAACTTGATGAACCTTGGGGTTAGACGATAATCTAATAAGCACATTCTTTAGTTCGCCTATGACTTTGACATTTGTTCGATCAAGTTGTATGATTTTTAAAGTCAAGGGTTCCACTTCAGCGTTAATCTTCTGGCAAACAGACCAAGGCATCACATTGGATGACACCCCTGAGTCTACCATACAATTGTGCATGTTTCTATTAAAAATCTCGAAAGTTAATAGGAATGGAGGTACATTTTTGCGAGTACTAGGAGTAGTAGCTTGTGGATTTTTACTCGCAGTTTCTAATGCTACTTTATCTACATTATTTACATTATTTACATTACTTACAGGAAGGCTTCCTTTATCTTGAGGATTAGGATTATTTTTAGTGGAAGTCTTCTGAGGGACTTTGTTTTGCACAACCTTGTTACCATTAGAATTACATTTTTTGTTGTTCTCCGAAATATTTTGCAACATTTTTTGAAGTAGAAATGGAAACTTCAATAACTCATAAATATAAATTTTATCCCTTAACTTTTGAAGATCTTCAACAACATCATAATCTAAGTTGGGGTTCACATTACTTTGCTTAGTCTCAGCTGATTTATATTGCTTTGGAGGCAAATTTGTAGTGTTTTCGGTAGAAGGTTTGTTTGATGTCTTACTCCTGGTATTATAAGGATGAACTGTCTTGAAGTTAGCTTGAAATATGCTATCCGAGAAGTGTCCAAAAATATTTGGAGAAGACTCTTCTTCTTGAACTATTTCTCGTTCAACTACCTCCTGAGGGATCTCAGGGGGCATCGAGTTATCTTGGGCTTCTAGGATTTTTTGAAGGGTGCATTGCAAACTTTATAGATTAAGGCCTTTGGTGGTTGGATTAGGTCGGTTCTTAGAAGATCTGGGATACCTCCTTCACCACCTCCATCATATCCTTCCTCTTCTGGGGGAGATTCCTATGACGAAGGCCTTAATCATAAAGTTGTTAGAAGATTACATGACACAACATATTACAAGATCATAAAAACCAAACACATTGAAATCGTTTTCCAATCACAGCATATGAACCATAACGAAATCAAATCCAGACATGATCATATTCTAAATTGAGCATGAAAAAATTACTGTTCGGAGTAGATACAAAACGAATTCAATTGAAAGAAAACCATCAGTTTCGTTAACTCAATCAGTCAAATGAACAAATCAATCCAAATGAAGACTATTCGAATCCAATAAAAAACTATCAATGGCTATACTGGGAAAGATCAACTCATGTATCTAAAACGAAATTCCATTTATTTTTAGCAAAGCGAAAAATATACAGGATGAACACATTTAGACAGAGCCATTTCGAAATATAAACAGAGCTATACGAAGACCAAATTCCAATCACTATGTTAATCATGGTCACTCACAAAGCTAAAATGATATCAAAATCCATACCTGTATGGCGAGCAGAAGGCTTGGTCACAAAAATTTGGAGTTGATAACGACTATGGCCAATTCAACATTTTTGAAAATGATGGAGTCAGTTGTCTTCTGCTTTTTATCAGTTGCTTGGAGTTGGTCTCTTTGGTTGGTCAACATTGCAACTCGACTTTCCAGAGATTGAATTTTCGATTGGAGTAGAGGAACGTCGATGTAGTATCGTTCCAACCACAAATCACATTGGTCACAGGACGACTGTGTGGCTTTCGAAAGTGCAGGCGAGGGTTTGGACATATTACTGAGGGTTTCGTTAGGCAATTTAATCCCGGGGTAACTGGGATCATTCCTTAGGCAGGGGGGAAGATTCGTCACGAAATCATAAGGTGGTTCGAGGCATAAACCCTGTGATTAAGGGTATTCACTAGCTAGGAAATGTTCTACGTCAGAATCTGAATCCTCACTAAGGATTATAGGCTTTGACTCAGCAGAGGGTTTAGGTTTGTTCCTAGCCATTCTCGAAATAAGCCGAGCATTCTTTTTACCCTTGGTATTAGCAGTAGGGTTTTCCTTAGCCTTTTTGCTCATAGGTTTCTTTGTAGCCTCGATCTTCTCAGTTCCAACGTCTGGTAAGCCAATAGTAGGGTCGAACAAAGGCTTAGGAGAGGGCAATAGGATATGGAAGGGCACGGGTGGCCCGACCTTGGTTTCAATTACCATAGGCTTGTCAACCTGGAAAGGGTTTGTGTCATCAAAACCATTTCGAGCGATGAAATCTCTCCAGCAATCCCCATGTAGACTTAAGTAATGAACAATGATAAGTTTAATAAGTCCATGGTGGAATAGGCTACTGTCAGCCTTCTCCCTTTTAAACCTTTTCGACATTTTATATAGGCTGCGCTGAAAATAAAAGGGCATATTCAACGGGTATCCCATAAAATTCATTAACAGACGTAGGTGGTAGAGAAACACGAGTCCATATCGACCTTCACAGGTCGCGAATTGCTTGACCACCATCAAAATATCGTGCCATCGTGGTTTAAGCGCAGAGATTGGCATACCTCTGTCACAAGAATTGAGTTTGCACGAGAGGAACAGTAGTGGCCAGGGCACCTCTTCGACCTTAGAATTTTTGAACCAACGCTGTCCCAAGGATGGTAACCCTGTAGCAGAACTAATAAAATCATCATTGATTTCCAACTGGATGTCACCCACCTTGGCTCTACAGCCATCAAAAGTCATGGCGAACTGCTGTGCCACAACAAGATTAAAACCCTCAAATCGTTGTCCAAAGGTGAGCCATATGTTTTCTTCCAAATCCTTCCGGGCATTGTCAAATAACAGCAAGGATTTGTTTCCGTTTGGCTTGATTCGCACAACTGGTGCCATGAAGCCGAGCACACGGTAAGCCTAGGGTTTAGATCATAACACACAGAGGAGAAAAATGCACGAAGGGTCACCCGAGCCAACAGAGGTAAATGGGGAATAAGGGATAGGCATAAATGCCATCGTGCAAAGGTGGTGGATTTTATCTCTGCCATGCAAAATAGTTATTTCCAAAGTACAACCGTGTTGATGGGTGAAATTGACCGTCCATCAACTGGGAGAGTGGAACCGGTTCAGGGTTGTCTAAATAACCCAAGCCGTTTGGAATGGACGACCCTGACGAGTTTAACGGCTCCGTTGGCCGCTCTAAGGTCTTCTATGAAAACCAAAGAGAGAAATGATCTGATCTAAGTAATCTAACACTAAATACAACTAATGAAACAAACTAAACTAACTAACATAAAATAAAGGAAACTAGAAACTAATAAAACAAAGAAAATGAACTAATATATTAAATGCACAATACTCTAACTATTCTATCTACAAACCATAAATTACTCATATAACAAATCAAATCAACTATCTAATTATCGGTTATAATATCTCTGATTCACAAATGTATACTATGAACAATCTACAGATTTGAGTAAAACCTGCAAAACTCATATATTTGCTGCCTTAGGACAGCCAAGAATCTCTTTTTTGATTTTTTATATTTTATGAAAAAGAAATAAAAAACTACTGAAATTAAACAATCTAATATATTTACTGAAATTAAACAATCTAATATAAATCTAATTAAAATTATATCTTTATTAAACTACTTAATGAAAACAGTAAACTAAAGACTAATTGACCTGGAAACGCTCCAAGTCTGCCCTATGAATGATGACTTCTTAAGCTAGTTGGAGGAAGAAATTCACACCGTTTAGCCCTTAAGCTTCTCGCAAACGATCAGCTATGCTGCTTCTTGAAGTGTTTTACAGGACAAACAAGACATAAAAGAAAATCATAACAATCTTCTGATTATAAATTTTTGCAATAAGGGAAACCTATTATGCAACAAACTTATATATTACAATTCAATCTATGAAGAAGACAAAGCTATGATTCACAAATTGAACTAACAACTGTTATGTCTTTTATCTATTTGGAAGAAACAGGATATGGATAACAAAAACAAGATTATATCATTTGCATTTGATTTAGATAGCAAAGTAATACTAAACCATAAACAAAATGATATACAAAACTTGAAACAAAGTGTTGATATATTGAAAAGCAAAAGCTATGACAAAACACCAATTCTGCTCCAGTCTGAATCAAAACTCCATATCCTTGTTCTCCCACAACTGAGGATGAACATTATTACAAAAATCATAAGTATATATAGGTTTTTCCACAAGGTAAAACTTCCTTGTGGATAAGATCAAATAGTTTTACATATCCTGGGAGATATCCCAAAATCACCTAAACTAAGGAAATAAAATGCAAGTAGAATCTGTAAACCATCCCCTATCTGCTCATCATATCTATTGCCAATTCGAATTTGCCTGCAATAGACACAAAGATCAAGTTAGAAGAATATTTTATTAAGAAAATAATAAAAATTTGACTCCACAGACTTAGCTACAGCATCATCTGATTCTGTAGCTAGTCAAGAATAGCCATCAGGACCAGATCTCAATCAAATAAAATCAAATCGAATCATCTTTTAATAATCTTCAAAATGAATTGCTAATAATCCAAGTGAAATTATCATTTAAATCAAATCGTATCAAAATAAATTCAATCGAAACAGAGTAAAAAAAAATGCTCTGTCTTTAGTTACCATAAAATATGGTCAAACTTTGCCAGGTCGAAATTGGACATTGAATCAAGTTCGAATGAGATACGATATAATCGTAATCAATAACTATACTCAAACAAGATAGTAACCATATCAAATAGGATTTTCCACAGCCTAACTATAATCAATATGATTTGAACACCAAACATACGTTACAGCTGTAGCAATATAGATACCATTTCAATCAATAGTAACGATAGGAAGGTTGTAGAGATTTAGCATGATATTCATTCTATTTTGATCAAATAAGTGAAATATGCTATGATATACATCTAAACGAAACATGTGTAACAGTATTGACCAAAAATTATCATCGATTTCAATTGCTGGGTATGACACAGTCAAAATCAAACAGCATTGATTACCATAACCTGGACAACAATCAAATAAGATCAGGTTTAAGACAATTATAGACGAATTTTTTGTTCTGTACATGTCGTTTTGTTTTGCAAATTCATTCATGACTAAAAATACACTGTCATTCCATTTCACAACAAAACAGGGTCGATTTGCCTTACGAATTGACTAGCTAGAAGTCGGGTTATTGTTACGATTTGTATCAATTCTCAATATAAAACAAAACCCCTTTTTTAAACAAAATCTAAATCATATCCAGGCTGGTCAAAGTTACATGCAAGTAGCAGATAACCACTGTAGGTGTGTATCATAACCAATTCGAATTACCATATAGATCGTGTTTCAAAACGTTGAAATGCAAAACAGTTTGCCTATAATAGATACAACAGAGCCTTCAATCGTAACTAATTTAAAACAATCAAATCCAGAATATGATTACTAAAATCAAAACCAAATCCAACTAAAACTTTAAACAAATTCTATTTATCAAAACAAACCATATACAGCAGTGCATGTTTATGTAACTGAGCAGGTCGATAACGTACACAAAGTTTATGAATGTCCCATATAAATGAGTGAGGGTTATACCAGCTAGACTGCTAAGATTATGCCAGTTTCGAATTGACAAATGCCGTGGCTGACTCAACATTGTTGAACAGAATTGAACCAGTGGTTCGTTGCTTCTTGTCAGAGGGTTGCACCTTCGCCTCATGACTAGTGAGCTTAGCCACTTGATTTTCTAAATCACGGATTCTGGTTTGCAACATCGGCACATCGGTGTAATATCTCTCCAACCATAACCCACACTGATCGCACGGGGTACCAGGGGTTTTCGATGATTCACCGAGGGTTCCTTGAGGTATTTAAATGCCAGGAAACTTAGGATTATCCCTCAGACAAGGTGGTAAATTCTTGACAAAGTCACATGCAGGCTTGTCACATAAACCCTCTGAGTAAGGATACTCATCGGTGAGAAATCGTTTGATTTCTGAATCAGAGTCCTCGCTGACCATGACAGGCTCAGACTTGGCAAGGGATTTAGGTTTATTTATCGCCATGTGGGAGATTAAATGAGCATTTTTCTTTCCTTTAGAGTTAGCACCAGTTTTAGCTTTAGTATTTTTGGTTGCGGGTTTAACAATTTCAACCTGTTTAGTCACAGCCACGGGCGAGTTCGTAGGTGGGTCGGGTAGAGGTTTGGGTAGCAAAGCGTTATAAGGCACAGGGGGAAAAGGCTGGGTTTTGGCCACCATAGGCTTATCAACCTGCAGAGGGTTTGATTCTTCAAAGCCATTATGAATGAGAAAATCACCCCAATAGTCCCGACGTAATCCCAACTCGTATACCATACACATTTTAATCAATCCCACATGGAAGAGGCTGGTATCGGCCTGGCTGCGTTTGTAACGCTTGGCCATCTTGAACAAACTTCTATGTAGGTAGTGGGGCATACTAAGTTTGAAACCCATAAAAACCATCAATAAACGAAGGTGAAACAGAAAAACAAACCCGTACCTGCCCTCACAAGTATTAAACTGCTTGATTACTATTAGGAGATCATACCAGCGCGGTTTTAACATTTTTGCAGGCAAGCCTTTGTCGCAAGAGTTCACCGTTCGAGACTGAAATAACAATGTCCATGGGACATTATCCACCTTGTAATTTTTAGACCAATTCTGTCCCGTAACAGGCAGACTAGTCGCCGAGCTAAGAAACTGTTCATTGATTTCAAGTTGCACATCGCCTACTTTGGCTCGGCAGCCATCAAATGATAACGCAAATTGCCGAGCCACAGCAGGGTTATACCCATCAAATTTCCTTATGAACTGGAGACACCTGTATTTTTCAAGGTCACTATAAGCGCCATCAAACATCAACAGTGCTTGGCACCCATTGGGCTCGGCCCTCACAACTGGAGCCATAGCTCCTGAGCATGGTAGGGTTTCAAAAACGATACACAGGATCGAAAATGGTTACGGCTAACAGTTGCATCACTCAAAGAGGTAGGGATTAATGGTATGCATGCGAAGGTGGCAGGACTACCACTGCCATGCAAAATATTAATGGCATAGTACCAACCTTGTTCAATCAATCATAACCGGTATTAACATAATTCGGCCAACCCAAAGTTGAAACGGTGGACAATCATATCAATGTGTCGATGTATAGTTTGAAACTATGATCGTTCAATGTAAAATCAAGCCAATTAAACAATGCGCCTTGCAACGATTCAAACTATAAAATCAAAATCCAAAAGATTAACCAATGCGCCTTTGTAAAACTTAAACTATTGCCATTCCATGTTAAATTAAACTCATAACATTACCAATGCACTTGTTGCATAGTCAAATGTTTATGTTTCAAAGTTTTTAGAACATTGCAACAAAAGATCTCAACAAGTCAAGACCTCATAGCAATAAGGATCATAGCATATAAAACCAAATTCAGTTATAACCCTTATAGGATCAAACATAATCAATAAATTTTCATGCTTAATGGCTTATAAATCGACTTGCGCAATCAAAGTGAAATGGACATAGTTTGAAAGAACCTTTGCAGTCATATGATAAACCAATAGTAAAGTGTCTTTCAGAAAATCAATAAAGACTAGGATAGTCCAAATAACGATAGATGGGTTTTCACACCTTCAGTTGTGAAAAATGAATCGAAATCAAATTGTAATTGTCGCAAAAATAAAACAAATGTCTAGTTGCAAAATGCGACGATGATTTGTCGTTAGAAGACAATTAGGTGTAGGCAGCTTTTAGGGCAATTTAAAAAAAATTGAATATGCTGCCAACAATGGCAACACGTTGGGCGAAGTAGTTATATCTGTCAAAAGAAATGAATTCAGATCAGGACAGCAAAGAAAATTTTGTCTTTAAAACAACAGCCAGAAAATCGTACTAACATCATAATCTACTATCTTTTCTAGTGATGTTTTAAAAGATGCAAACCAATAACAGTCTTAAAAATCAGCAAGTCATGATTTTTATGATAAAATCTTCAATACTATTGGCATGGCCACTGCTGCCGGCAGGCATCCATAGCCTCGACAGGGTTGTAATTTAACCCACTCGGACGTCTTTATCCTGTCAAGAAGTTCTAGATTAGAATAGAGGACTTTAAAAGAGGTTGCTTATAATTTTACAGATTTTCATTTACTCGACATTGCTTCGCTGCCAGCAGGCCTGTTCAGTACCCCAGCGAAGTTGTCTTGGCGCCATGCTTGCATTTACCCATTGCCAGCGGACCTGTTCAGTATCCTGGCGGGTTTACAAACACTTCCCACAGCTCTTATTAATATTTTTATTTTATTTTTCTTTTATGGATAGCTGAGCGGGGTGACGCTGAAAACCTTGATATTTTCTCATATTTTTTAGACCTCATCAGAATTTTTTTTTTTTTTTAAATACTGTCCTTATTCATCTCCAGAAATGTTTTATTTCTAAAACAACTTGCTTTGACAGGGAGACATCCTTTTGATTCATTTCTTTACGGAACAGGGACAGCGTAAAAAGATAAAGATAATCATGACAAACTTCACTCAGAGATTGAAATTAGTAAACTTCTTTCAAACAACATTTTCCAACATCATTTTCAGAAATATATATTACTGATGTTTGTACAATCTTTCAGAAGTTATTTCAGCGAAGAGATTTTCTTATAGTCTTTGTCTGAATGGCTAAGTGCATAGGCATGCATATGTTTCAAAACACACAAAAACATACCAAACTGATCAATCAAATCAAAGTCAAAATGAAAATAAAGCAAAAGGAAATATTTACATAATATACAAGGATAGAATTCAGGCAAAGTATCTTTTCAGGACTTGGCCATTCACCGGATAGGTGTCAAGCTGTCCTTCAAGATTCTGCAAATGGAAGGAACTAGGACCCAACTTTTCAGCAATCAAAAATGGCCCAAGCCACAAATTTTGAAATTTAGTGTGTTCACCCTTCCCTTCGTGTGGTTTGTCCCACTTTAAGACGAGATCACCTACTTCAAAATTTCTATTAGAAGCAGAATTAGAATCGAACCAACTTTTAATCAGTTGTTGATGTTGATCTAATTTACGCTTGGCTTGTGTTCTTACTTTTTCTAACTTCATCAGAGCGCTAATACAACTTTCTAAAGGGGGACATTCTTCTTCTTGAACCTTTTGCAACAATTGGAGCGAAGGAAGAAGAACATGAGGAGAAATGGATTCTCTGCCATAAACGAGGAAAAAAGGGGAATTACCTATAGTAGCTTTAGGTGTTACCCTATCAGCCCACAGTGCATTCAGCAGTGCGTTGTGCCAGTTCTTGTGATTTTCAGCCATGGTCCTCTTGATAATCTTGATCAAGTTCTTGTTTGTTGACTCTGCTAAGCCGTTGCCCTGGGGGTAATAACTAGCAGAGTACTTCAGCTTTATTCCTTTTTCTAAGACAAACTCGCTCATTTCAAGAGAACAAAAGTATGAAGCGTTATCAAAGACTAGACAATCAGGTATGCCAAAACGGGTGATGATATTTGAATTCAGAAAGGAAATCACCTGACTTGTGTTAAAAGTTCTTAGCGCAACGGCTTCAGACCATCGAGTAAAGTAATCAGTGGCTGTCACAATATACTTGTGTTGCTGCGAGGATGGAGGGTTAATAGGACCAATGATATCAAGGCCCCATTGCTGGAAAGGAGAATCGACTGTGACAGGCTGCAAGGGAAAGGCTGGTTTTTGCAATCGCTCTGATGCTTTCTGACAAATGATACATTTACGGCACAAGGCATGGGCGTCTCTAAAAAGCGTTGGCCAGTAGTAACTGGCTCTTAAAACCTGATGATCTATGGTATCGCCACCGAAGTGACCACCAGCTTCTCCTGCATGCAACTCGAGCAAAACTTTTTTTGCTTCATCTTTTTCGAGACAACGCATCAGTACGCCATCAAAATTCTGACGAAACAGTATACCGTTAACTAGATGAAAGGAGGTAGACTTTAGTCTCAAATCTCTTCTCTTAGCAGGGTCAAGGTGACGGGGTGCTGATCCATGTTGAAGACAGTGTCTAATATCGTCGTACCAAGGACTCACTAGGTTTTGTGTGCAACAAATCAAACTCTGATCGCACTGTTCTAGGATCGACGTATCACTATCTTCTCGTTGTTCAGTTTCTGAATCAACTACCAACTTACACAACCCTTGGCCTCTCACGATATTAGCTGGAGTAATATCTAAGTCATATTCCTGCAAGGAAGTGACCCAGTTGGCTCTTTTCTCTCCTAACTCTTTTTGCACTAACAAGTTCCTAACGGCAGGGTAAGGGACAATGACCTTCGTCCTTGACTTCAAAAGATAATATCGGAAATGATTAACTACCTTGAAGATAGCGTAGGCTTGCCGATCGACAACTGGGTAGTTAAGTTCATCACCTTTGAAAGTAGAGCTCATAAAGGCGATGGACACTTCATTGTTTTCAGAATTCTTTTGAGTTAGGACTGTGGCATAGGAATGATCAGAGGCAAAAGTATAGAGTGTAAAATCTTGAGAGAAATCAGGGCTCATGAGAGACGGAGCGTCTATTATGGCCTTCTTTATAGCGTTGAAATCTTGGTTTTCAGTGGGTCCCCAGTGATATTGGGTGTCTTTCTTAATCAGGTTCTGGAGAGGTCTGACCATCTCGGAGAAACTGGGGACAAATCTTCTCACAAAATTGATCTGGCCTAAGAAAGACTGCATGGATTTCTTGGAGGTAGGTGGGGAAATTTTAGTGATGACTTGGGTCCTCTCGGGGTCAATAATCATTCCATCACTATACACAATGAATCCTAGTAGCTTACCGTGTTCTACTGCAAAAATGGACTTCTTGGGGTTCAAAGAGATGCCATATTTACGACATCGTAGCAGAACGACTCGTAGGTGAGCTAGATGATCATCTTTGTTTTTAGAATAAACGGTCACATCATCTAAGTAGACTACTACGGAGTGATTGATCAAGCCTCGGAAAGCAATATCCATTGCTCTTTGAAAGGTAGCACCAGCATTAATCAATCCAAAGGGCATTTTGCGATAAGCATAAGTGCCCCACGGAGTACGGAAGGTAGTTTTTAATTGGTCTGAAGGAGACATTAAGACTTGATTGTATCCAGAGAAACCATCCAATAAGGACAGCCTCTTGGAACTGGATACTTGTTGAAGTATCTGTTCCATGAGAGGGATAGGATAATTATCTTTATCAGACGCTTTGTTGAGGTTTCGGAAATCGACACAAAGTCGAATTTCCCCATTTTTCTTCCGCACTGGGACAAGGTTGGATACCCATTGAGTGTGTCTAACAGGAAAAATTATTTTAGCACTTAGGAGTTTATTCAATTCTTTTTGTACGGTCGGTTCTAGTTTAGGATGCATTTTCCTTAGTTTCTGTTGGAAGGGCAAGGTTTGGGGCTTCATCGGGATGACATGCTGTATAATATTAGGATCGAATGTTTTAAGATCTTCGTAAGTCCAAGCAAAGACATCCTTAAATTCTTTAAATAATTTAACAAAAGCAACTTTTTCTTGTTTGGAACATCCCAAGCCTAAGTTGACACACTGAGGGTTTTCACTAGTTCCTAAATTGATTTTTTCATAAGATAATGAGGAACTATTGGTTTTACAATTGACCGTCTTTTTAAATTTATCTTCAAAATCATAAAAATTTTCTAATCTAGCAACAGATTTGGGTAAGGAATTTACCATGTCCAATAGAGCTTCAGGATATTTCGGATTAGGTATTACCGTAAAGTCATGCAAATTGTCGTCATGTGTTTGTTCATCTATCACATCATCTTGGAAGGTTTCTTCCATGTGCAGAAAGTTAATGATTTGCCGATCATCATCAAATACTCTCCAATTCGTGATATTGTACGGAATAGATGGTCGAAACAATAGCTCCACGGAGAATGCATTTGGAGATAAGCCTTCTGCAGGAAGAAGTTTAGAGGCAACATTAGCTAGTAGATCTGCTTCAGTATTATTTGATCTAGGAATGGAATTTATATTAAAAGCAGAAAATTTGTTTATTAAACTCCATACCTTAGACTGGTAACACTTGAGATGTGGGGTAAGACAATGTATGGAATTTCTCACCTGCCTAACCACTATCTCAGAGTCGCCGAATACA
>JASDQU010025237.1:14675-36656 GCA_032191745.1 Picea mariana
TGTTGTTTGCGTACATGATTTGATCTCGGAATGTTGTTGCGAATTGTTGATAGGTGAAACTTCAGTCGTGAAATTTCCGAAGAAAGTGTCCATCCCTTGGACTTCTGGTGAATCAGCCGGAGGTGTGTACGGTTCATTGGGGTCATTCAAGTCTGTTACCGTGAACTTGAGGTAACGCTCACGGTTCACCCTGATCTTGTTGGGCTTGCTATTTTTTGGAAGCCATAAGTGAGACCAGTCTGTTGCGAAGTAACCATGTAGCTGCTCCGACCAGTCCCTGCTCAAAAACATACCATACACTTCTGGAATATCTACCACAATTATATCAATAACTTCATGAACCTTAGGGTTAGACGATAATCTAATCAATACATTTTTCAGTTCGCCTATAACTTTAACATCTGTTCTATCAAGTTGTATGATTTTCAAAGAAGATGGTTCTACTTCGGCATTAATATTTTGGCAGACTGACCAAGGCATCACATTTGACGATGCTCCTGAGTCAACCATACAGTTATGCACATTTCTATTGAAGATTTCGAAAGTTAAAAGAAAAGGAGGTACATTCTTGCGAGTATTTAGAGATGTAGCTTGTGATTTCTTACTCGCATTCTCTAAGACTACCTTATCTGAATTATTCACACTATTTACATTGTTATTTACATTATTTACATTTGGTACAAGAAGGCTTCCTTTATCTCGAGAATCAGGATTAATTTTTGTGGAAGTCTTCTGCGGAACATTGCTTTGCCCAGCCTTATTACCGTTTGAATTACCATTATTGCCATTGTCTAAAATATTTTGCAACATCTTCTGTAACAAAAATGGAAATTTCAACAACTCATAAATAGAAATGTTAGCCCGTAATTTCTTAAGGTCTTCAACAACATCATAATCTATTTTAGGGCTAGCATTACTCTGTTTAGTTTCTACTGAATTAGATGGCTTTGGAGGTAAATTTGTGGTGTTATCGACAGGAGGTTTGTTTGCGGTCTTGCTCCTAGTATTGTAAGGGTGCACAGTCTCAAAGTTAGCTTGGAAGATACTATCTGAGAGGTGACCAAAGATATTTGAGGAAGACTCTTCTTCTTGGGTTGTTTCTTGCTCGACTTCCTCTTGAGGGATTTCAGGAGGCATCAAGTCATCTTGGGCTCCTAGAATTGTCTGAAGAGCATATTGCAAACTTTCTAGGTTCAAGCCTTCGGGGTTTGGATTAGGCCGGTTTGTTGGGAAAGGCTTTCGGAAAGGAGGTTTGTAGGGTCCTTTACTCGAAGAGGCTTCCTCAGTTGACCTTTTTTAGTCTATAACTTGATTAGATAATTTTTGTACAACTTTGGTTAAATTTTCCAAATCAGAGTTTTCGGGTTGTGTTTTGTTTTGTGTAGGTCTGGGAAGAATTTCAATCTTCTTTTTGGAAGAAGAAGTAGTCTCAGTCTCGCTGCTAGAGGAGTCCTTAAGGCTAAGTATATCTTTTTCAATTTGAGTAGCCTCTTCAAAGGCTTCTAACAACGTTGCCTTTTTGGATCTTTTCACCCAAATATCTATACTTTGATGTAGAGCTTTAGTGTAGTAAGCTATTACAAGGCTTTCTACAGGCATAGAGTCTGCAGGTATTCTATTCTTAAGTGTTAAAAATCTTTGATTAAAATCTTTAACTTTTTCTTTTGCATTCATTTTTAAATTTGACAGATCCATGACTAAGACTTCCAGAGGTTTTCCGTCTCCGAATTTTTCCAAAAAAATTGACTCAAACTTTTCCCACGACACTATAGTGTGAGGCTATTGGGCAAAGTACCAAGTGGACGCATTATCCTCAAAGGTGTAAGGGAACAACCTACAGACAACATCTTCATGTTCAACGTTATGGAGTCTGATGGCTAACATAAATTTTTTAATATGATCTTCAGCTATCTGTTTTGAATCGAGATCAAACTTAGGAAGCCATTTTTTTGGGTGCTTAGGTAAAGGGTGCTGGTCTCCAGGTACAGCTACAACATCCTGGTCCAACCATGGTCTAGCAGGGTTGTTCTGATTTTCCATTGGGGAATTGGGTGTGGAAGGACGGGAAGGTGGTTTGCCTTCGTCAGAAGAGGAATCTCCTCTAGAAGAAGAAGGAGATGAGGGAGGTGGTGAAGGAGGTATCCCAGATCCTCCTGCAGCAGGATTTGTGTTTGGATCTGTAGGATTCACAGTAAGGTCTATATCACCTAATTGTTCTCTGACTTCAGAGAAGTCTAAAGGTTGACCCCATGAGCGATGTGGTTGCCTAAGACTAGCAAAGGCTTTATGTGATTTAATAAGAGATTGTCTAAAAATTTCTTGTATATCACCACCTGTAGGATTAGGAGTTGTTGGCTCAACTGTGATCTGTGGATCTTCGATTGAAGTAGTTGCTGTTTGAGGGGGGATATTATCTTGTGAATGGCTTCTAGTCACTATGGGTGTGCGATTAGGTGGGGGAGGAGTCTTGCGACCACCTCGTGCCATTAATTAAGTTTAGGCCCTCCTTCTAGTGCCATTTGTTGACGGGCAAAATTGATCGTCCGTCAACTGGGAGAGTGGAACCGGTCCAGGGTTGTCTAAATAACCCAAGCCGTTTGGAATGGACCACCCTGGCGAGTTTAACAGCTCCGTTGGCCGCTCTAAGGTCTTCGATGAAAACCAAAGAGAGAAATGATCCGAGCTAAGTAATCTAACACTAAATACAACTAATGAAACAAACTAAACTAACTAACATAAAATAAAGGAAACTAGAAACTAATAAAACAAAGAAAAGGAACTAATATATTAAATGCACAATACTGTAACTATTCTATCTACAAACCATAAATTACTCGTATAACAACTCAAATCAACTATCTAATTATCAATTATAATATCTCTGATTCACAAATGTATACTATGAACAATCTACATATTTGAGTAAAACCTGCAAAACTCATATATTTGCTGCCTTAGGAGAGCCAAGAATCTCTTTTTTGATTTTTTATATTTTATGAAAAAGAAATAAAAAAACTACTGAAATTAAACAATCTAATATATTTACTGAAATTAAACAATCTAATATAAATCTAATTAAGAATATATCTTTATTAAACTACTTAATGAAAACAGTAAACTAAAGACTAATTGACCTGGAAACGCTCCAAGTCTGCCCTGTGAATGATGACTTCTTAAGCTGGTTGGAGGAAGAAATTCACACCGTTTATCCCTTAAGCTTCTCGCAAATGATCAGCTATGTTGCTTCTTGAAGTGTTTTACAAGACAAACAAGACATAAAAGAAAATCATAACAATCTTCTGATCATAAATTCCTGCAATAAGGGAAACCTATTATGCAACAAACTTATATATTACAATTCAATCTATGAAGAAGACAAAGCTATGATTCACAAATTGAACTAACAACTGTTATGTATTTTATCTATTTGGAAGAAACAAGATATGGATAATAGAAATAAGATTATATCATTTGCATTTGATTTAGATAGCAAAGTTATACTAAACCATAAACAAAATGATATACAAAACTTGAAACAAAGTGTTGATATATTGAAAAGAAAACGCTATGACAAAACACCAATTCTGCTCTAGTCTGAATCAAAACTCCATATCCTTGTTCTCCCACAACTGAGGATGAACATTATTACAAAAATCATAAGTATATATAGGTTTTTCCACAAGGTAAAACTTCCTTGTGGATAAGATCAAATAGTTTTACATATCTTGGGAGATATCCCAAAATCACCTAAACTAAGGAAATAAAATGCAAGTAGAATCTGTAAACCATCCCCTATCTGCTCATCATATCTATTGCCAATTCGAATTTGCTTGCAATAGACACAAAGATCAAGTTAGAAGAATATTTTATCAAGAAAATAATAAAAATTTGACTCCACAGACTTAGTTACATAATCATCTGATTCTGTAGCTAGTCAAGAATAGCCAACAGGACCAGATCTCAATCAAATAAAATCAAATCGAATCATCTTTTAATAATCTTCAAAATGAATTGCTAATAATCCAAGTGAAATTATCATTTAAATCAAATCGTATCAAAATAAATTCAATCGAAACAGAGTAAAAAAAAATGTTCTGTCTTTAGTTACCATAAAATATGGTCAAACTTTGCCAGGTCGAAATTGGACATTGAATCAAGTTCGAATGAGATACGATATAATCGTAATCAATAACCATAATCAAACAAGATAGTAACCATATCAAATAGGATTTGCCACAGCCTAACTATAATCGATATGATTTGAACACCAAACATA
Organism: Picea mariana; assembly: GCA_032191745.1. Lineage (NCBI taxonomy): Eukaryota > Viridiplantae > Streptophyta > Pinopsida > Pinales > Pinaceae > Picea > Picea mariana. Next base: position 18,952 of record JASDQU010025237.1, read on the forward strand.
CGTTACAGCTGTAGCAATATAGATATCATTTCAATCAATAGTAATGATAGGAAGGCTATAGAGATTCAACACGATATTCATTCTATTTTGATCAAATAAGTGAAAGCTGTTATGATATACATCTAAACGAAACATGTGTAACAGTATTGACCAAAAATTATCATCGATTTCAATTGTTGGGTATGACATAGTCAAAATCAAACATCATTGGTTACTGTAACCTGGACAACAATCAAATAAGATCGGGTTTAAGACAATTATAGACGAATTTTTTGTTCGGTGCATGTCGTTTTGTTTTGCAAATTCATTCGTGACTAAAAATACATTGTCATTCCATTTCACAATAGAACAGGGTCGATTTTCCTTACGAATTGACTGGCTAGAAGTCGGGTTATTGTTACGATTTGTATCAATTCTCAATATAAAACCAAACCCCTTTTTTAAACAAAATCTAAATCATATCCAGGCTGGTCAAAGTTACATGCAAGTAGCAGATAACCATTGTAGGTGTGTATCATAACCAATTCGAATTACCATATAGATCGTGTTTCAAAACGTTGAAATGCAAAACAGTTTGCCTATAATAGATACAACAGAGCCTTCAATCGTAACTAATTTAAAACAATCAAATCCAGAATATGATTACTAAAATCAAAACCAAATCCAACTAAAACTTTAAACAAATTCTATTTATCAAAACAAACCATATACAACAGTGCATGTTTATGTAACCGAGCAGGTCGATAACGTACACAAAGTTTATGAATGTGCCATGTAAATGAGCGAGGGTTATACCAACTAGACTGCTGAGATTATGCCAGTTTCGAATTGACAAATGCCGTGGCTGACTAGACATTCTTGAACAGAATTGAACCAGTGGTTCGTTGCTTCTTGTTGGAGGGTTGCATCTTCGCCTCATGACTAGTGAGCTTAGCCACTTGATTTTCTAAATCACGGATTCTGGTTTGCAACATCGACACATCGGTGTAATATCTCTCCAACCATAACCCACACTGATCGCACAGGGTACCAGGGGGTTTCGATGATTCACCGAGGGTTCCTTGAGGTATTTCAATGCCAGGAAACTTAGGATTATCCCTCAGACAAGGTGGTAAATTCTTGACAAAGTCACATGCAGGCTTATCACATAAACCCTCTGAGTAAGGATACTCATCGGCAAGAAATCGTTTGATTTTTGAATCAGAGTCCTCACTGACCATGACAGGCTCAGAATTGGTAGGGGATTTAGGTCTATTTCTCGCCATGCGGGAGATTAAACGAGCATTTTTCTTGCCTTTAGAGTTAGCACCAGTTTTAGCTTTAGTCTTTTCGGTTGCGGGTTTAACAATTTCAACCTATTTAGTCACAGCCACGGGCGAGTTCGTAGGTGGGTCGGGTAGAGGTTTGGGTAGCAAAGCGTTATAAGGCACAGGGGGAAAAGGCTGGGTTTTGGCCACCATAGGCTTATCAACCTGCGGAGGGTTTGATTCTTCAAAGCCATTACGAATGAGAAAATCACCCCAATAGTCCCAACGTTATCCCAACTCGTATACCATACACATTTTAATCAATCCCACATGGAAGAGGCTGGTATCGGCCTGGCTGCGTTTGTAATGCTTGGCCATCTTGAACAAACTTCTATGTAGGTAGTGGGGCATACTAAGTTCGAAACCCATAAAAACCATCAATAAATGAAAGTGAAACAGAAAAACAAACCTGTACCCGCCCTCTTAAGTAATAAACTGCTTGATTACCATTAGGAGATCATACCAACACGGTTGTAACATTTTTGCAGGCAAGCCTTTGTCGTAAGAGTTCACCATTCGAGACTGAAATAACAATGTCCATGGGACATTATCCACCTTGTAACTTTTAGACCAATTCTGTCCCGTAACAGGCAGACTAGTCGCCGAGCTAAGAAACTGTTCATTGATTTCAAGTTGCACATCGCGTACTTTGGCTCGGCAGCCATCGAATGATAATGCAAATTGCCGAGCCACAACAGGGTTATACCCATCAAATTTCCTTATGAACTGGAGCCACCCATATTTTTCAAGGTCTCTATAAGTGCCATCAAACATCAGCAGTTCTTGGCACCCGTTGGGCTCAGCCCTCACAACTGGAGCCATAGCTCCTGAGCATGGTAGGGTTTCAAAAACGATACACAGGATCGAAAATGGTTACGGCTAACAGCTGTAGCACTCAAAGAGGCAGGGATTAATGGTATGCGTGCGAAGGTGGCGGGACTACCACTTCCATGTAAAACATTAATGGCATAGTACCAACCCTGTTCAATCAATCATAACTGGTATTAACATAATTTGGCCAACCCAAAGTTGAAACAGTGGACAATCATATCAATGTGCCGATGTATAGTTTGAAACTATGATCGTTCAATGTAAAATCAAGCCAATTAAACAATGCGCCTTGCAACGATTCAAACTATAAAATCGAAATCCGAAAGATTAAGCAATGCACCTTTGTAAAACTTAAACTATTGCCATTCCATGTTAAATCAAACTCATAACATTACCAATGCGCTTGTTGCATAGTCAAATGTTTATGTTTCAAAGTTTTTAGAACATTGCAACAAAAGATCTCAACAAGTCAAGACCTCATAGTAATAAGGATCATAGCATATAAAGCCAAAATCAGTTATAACCCTTATAGGATCAAACATAATCAATAAATTTTCATGCTTAATGGATTATAAATCGACTTGTGCAATCAAAGTGAAATGGACATAGTTTGAAAGAACCTTTGCAGTCATATGATAAACCAATGGTAAAGTGTCTTTCAGAAAATCAATAAAATACTATGAAAGTCCAAATAACGATAGATGGGTTTTCACACCTTCAGTTGTGAAAACTGAATCGAAATCAAATTGTAATTGTCGCAAAAATAAAACAAATGTCTAGTTGCAAAATGCGATGATGATTTGTCGTTAGAAGACAATTAGGTGTAGGCAGCTTTTAGGGCAATTTAAAAAAAATTGAATTGGCTGCCAACAAACCGCTGGATTATAGCTGTTCTACCCATTATAGCATAGTTCAACAGTCATGTCACTTGGCCGACCAATGAATCCAATGGTAAGTGTATAAACCAACGTGCGCAATCAACGTTGTGACAAAGTTTTAAACCATCAATCATTCAATTTGAAACCAATACCAAGTATTTAACCATGCGCCAATGTATCAGCTCATATCAATAGTTTAACCAATGTGCTGATGGGTCTTTATATAATCAACATACCAATAGTTATGAAAACACGAACATAGGCATTATATAAAAGATATATATGAAGAATTTAATCATAACCCCTATGTATTTTCATGAAACCAATGGTCAAGTAGGTCAAATAAAATGCAAATCCAAATGCCAATGCATTACAAACTCAATGAAACCAAGTCACATAATCAATACAAGAATGTTCAATGAGTATAGTTCAAAAGTTCTGCCAGCTACATAACGATAAGTGAAATGTAAGCACAAAAGGCATATTGACAAGAAGGATCATGGTAGTTCAAGTAATGATTTCAATGTGACTTCGAAAGACTAAGTTTTCACGCTTACAGTCATGAAAACAAAATGAAGGTAAATGTGCAAATGTCGCGAAAAAAATAAAAGTGTCGTTTATTTAAAAATTGCGATGAAAAATTGATGTTTGCAAAACATTGGTGTAAGCAGCTTATAAGACAGTGGAAAAATGTGGATTGGCTGCCAACAGGAAGATGGATTGCTTATGCATAAGAATAGAATTTATGTTCCTAGTTCTTGAGAACTTAGTAATTTTGTGTTAGAAGAAATGCATAATGTTCCATACGTCAAACATCATGGTTACCAAAAAACAATTGTAGTAGTAAGAAGCCAATTCTTTTGGCCTGGAATGAAGAAGGATGTTGTTGATTACATTTTCAAATGTATGGAATGTTATAGAGTGAAGGTTGAGCATAGACACCCAACGGGTTTGTTACAACCATTGTGAATTCCAGAGAAGAAATGGGAAGTGGTAACCATTGATTTTATAACTAAGTTTCTTAGGACAACAAGGAATCATGATTCCATAATTGTAGTTGTGGATAAATTGACAAAGGTTGCTCATTTTTTTCCTATAAAATTGACTCATAAAACAACTAATATTGCAAAAAGTTACATGAGGGAAATTGCTAGGTTGCATGGGATACCTAAAGAAATTGTTTCAAAGAGAGACACTAAGTTTACTTCAAATTTTTGGAGAGGATTATTTTAAGGATTTGGTACAAATATGAATTTTAGCACACCATATCGTCCATAGTCAGATGTGAAGACATAGAGAGTCAACCAAGTAATTGAAGACATGTTGAGAATGTATGTGATGGATAATCCATATAAGTCAGAAGATTACTTACATTTGATTGAGTTTGCCTATAATAATGGGTTTCCAACTTCATTGAAGATGAACCCATTTGAAGCTTTGTATGGTAGAAAATGCAATACTCCAATGATTTGGGGCAACCTAGCAGATAGAATAGTACCTGGGCCAGAATTTCTCAAAGATATGGAAGGTCGGATGGTTAAAATTAAGCAGAAAGACAACACATGATAGATAGAAAAGTTATGCATATAAGAATAGGACAACTAGAGAATTTAAATTCAAAGATCATTTGCTTTTGAAAGTGAATCCAAGGAAGAGCTCATTGAAGTTGGGTAGTTGTACAAAGCTAGAAGCCAGATTATGTGGTCCATTTAAGATATTGGACAAAATAGGGCCAGTTGCATACATGCTTGCATTACCTGCTTCCATGAATGTGCATAATGTATTTCATGTATCCTTGTTGAAAAAGTATGTACATGATCCTAACCATGTTATTGATTGGAATTTGATTCAGGTGGAGCTAGAATGAATCTTTTAGGTCCAATCGGTGCACATATTAGACAAAAAAAAATGCTTCAAAATTGAGTCATAGAACTGGTAAAATTTTAGTGGACCTACTACAGTCCTGAAGATGCTACTTGGGAGCATGAAGATGCTATGCAGGAAGAGTACCCGCCAGTGTTTGAAGAATTTTAAAATTTTGATTTTTGTTTTGTATATGCACTGATTACAATGCTAAAATAAGGGGGAGGGGAATGCATTACCCTGGTTTTGAGACCCCAAATTAAATAATGTATTTTGTTTAATTTATGAAAGGCTAGAGTGCCCAAACAATTAAAATATGCTAGAGTTCCTAGGAAATGTAATTCTTTGATCATTATTAATAATAAAATACATCGTTGGCTGCCATACATACAAGGACAAGAGTTATAAGGGGCTATGATTCCACAAGAGAGGGGGGATAAATGGGATACGTATTTTACTATTATTTTATTTACCCATATTGGTTTTAATTGAGAAAAGTGGTTACATGAGCCTCTTGGGGAAAAGTCCATGTGGTTCTTAATTTCCAAGTAAATATATAAATCCCTATTGTGGGTTGTTTGGGGGTTCTTCTCCATTCACTCTTTCACTCTTTTCATTCATTGTTTCCCATTTATCATTCCTCATTCATTCTTTTTCTTGGTGGGGACACAAGGGATAATTGTTGAGGAAGAATCCATGGTTCATTGGTTGTTGTGATTGTTGGTGTATTCCAGCCATGAATTAATTCATGCATGTCTTAGATGCATTGGCATGTGCTAATTTTTATTCATAGTTGCAAATCCTAAGAGTCACAACATGGAGATTCTTGACTAGATGCATTGGAGATTTGGAAAGAAGTGGACAACATGAGGGACTATATGGCAGTGAATGGGGTTCATTGTCTTTGGGTGGTGCGGGCTGGAGAGAAGAGAGCTGATGTACTTGGATTGTTGTGTGTTGAGAAAACCATGAGATCTTAAGTGTTGACTAGTTTGGGACGTTGATTTTCATCTTGAAACCTGTCCTTGTGGTTTCATAGCCATGGATTGGGGTTGGCATTGTTTTTTAGACTTGGAACAACAATATCTATAGTTGGGTGGAACGTCCTTGGTCTGCAGCCAGTTAGTGATCAAATTTGTTTAAGATAAGTTCTCTCTGTCATGTGTTTCTATGCTTGCATATTTCGTTGTGTATTAGTTATTATCTCTGAGATTTGTTTTTATAATATGCATGCTTGCTTGTTATTGTTGTGCATGGGATATTGTTTGTTTCTTTTATGCTATAACATGAATCTTTAGTACTTATGCTATAACATGAATCTTTAGTACTGCATGTGAGTCTTTCATGCTTCTTTATTAATTAAATGTTATCAAAATTCAAAATCAATTTTGAAGTGAGTTTTTGAGGTAGCGTGGCCAGCCTGTGGGTGGCTAGGTACATTATGGGGCCCTAGTGTTATGTCCAAGATTATTATGGAAGAACTGGGATTCTCTTGTACAAATGAAAATTCGAGAAGTATGTTGTCCTATAATAATTAACATCAAACAACGATTGGCGAGATCAAGGATGTACCTTTAGTTCTTTGTTCCCATCCCAAAATCAGAACCACATTGAGTATTCAAGTAATTGATATGCATGTTAGTAGCTATTCCATATTTCTAGGTAGATATTGGCAAGCTTTGACTGGTGGTTATATGTAATTAAATGACACCCATATGTCCATTCCCAAAAATGAAAAGAACATTATTGTTTTAAGGGAAGGACAAATTTCACCATATATAGAAAATTTTCCTCAACCAAACATAAATTATATTGAGGAAGATATGGGTGTATAATCAATTTTTGCAAAAAAATATGATGTTTCTCTTGAACAACCTTATGATTATGAAGATGTAATGTGGCATATGCACTTTGATGGTGCATGTTCAAGTGAAGGAAATGGAGCAAGAATTGTTTTATACTCTCAATTTGGTAAAATTCATAATTTTTCCTACATATTAGAGTTTGCATGCACTAATAATGTTACTGAATTTGAAGCCTTGCTGCTAGAAATTGAGAATTCTTACAATCTAGGATATTATCATCTCATTGTATTTGGAGACTCAAGACTTCTTGTTAATTTGGTGAGAAAAAATTAAATCCTTCTAACAAGTTACATAAAAGATACACCCAAGTTGCTTGGGATTTAATCTAAAATCTTCTATATTTTAACATCACTCACATCAAAAGGAAATTGAAATCAATATATGATAGGTTGGCTATTTTTGTTAAAAATATGATCTTAAACACTTAGTCAATAATAGATTTCAACCTCCAATAGTTATTCAGTAATAAAGAAATGGAACCACATGCAATTTACTAGAACTATGAGCATAAATACAAGTTACTAAGCAATCTAAAAATATATCATTAGAAATAACAATGAACAATAGACAAAATCACCACATTTGACACAAGGAATTGTCTAGGCAATGCCCTTGGAAAAACCCACAAGGGGAAAATAAATCTAGGAGATATTCTTCTTATTGAGCTCTTAGGAAAATTTTGAGTTTACAACAACAATAATTTCACCATTAATTACAATAGAAATATCACCTCGAAAAATGTGCCAAAGAATACAAATCTCTACTCATATTTCAGATGCATGAGATGAAAAATATGACCTCCTTAACAACATAACCTCCTTGAAATTTTTGCACTATTGTTACACCTTTCTGTATGGATTCTTCCTCAGCTAGGAACCTAGAAGATCATGCCAAAACTCTGTTGAGATGGATTCCTTGATTTATGTGCCTGAAATAGTTGTACGACCTCCTCAATCCATATTGTACATACTTTCCTTTAGCGTTGAAGATATCTTGGGATGCATGCCTCCTCCTCTCCTTGCAATTCGTGTCAATCCCACTTTGTTGCTACTCTTTCCTCTAGCTCAAACTATCTTGGTATCTCTCAGAATATGAGTGACTCTTCAAATTCCTCTCCAAGCACTCCTCAAAGGTGTTCCCCCTCTTCTCTCTCAAGATCATTTTATGCATCTTTAATGTGTAACTTCCATAACCCTTGGTCTTCCAAAGAGATGAATGGTCAAGATTAAATCTTTCCCTCTTGATATCAATGGTCACGACTTAATCATCCGTTGAGTTCACTTAAATCACTTAAGTGACCCTGTTATCTCCATTTTGTTGATAACTAAGGAGATTATGTATTGAGGCCCCCAGGTTGCAGATATGGAGTGCTGAGAGACTACATGACCAACAATACCCTTTTGCATAGATGGGAAACCTACTCACTAGCACAAATGGTCATAGATTTACAGATGGCATCCACCACATCACCTGGCTTCCAGAAGGTAGTGGGCCTTTCTCCATGAGGTACAAGTCAGTATTATGATGAACATCATTTCAATATTCAAGCCATTTGATTATGTTGTATCTTAGATTTATCTAGATTTCATGATATTTGCTTGGACATTATGCCTTTTACCCTGCTTCACCTTGGTGGTTGACATTGTTCCCTAGTAAGTGGTTTTCCTTGGGGATGGGTTTTCTACTAGGAACTCCCTTAATGAGTGTTACCCATGATTTTGGTCATCATGATGATGTATTGATGATGGTGTACTCAGGCTCTTCATAAGAACTTTCTCCTGAGAAAAAGTTATTTTCATCTCTTTCAGAAAACTCATTTTTGAAGATTGTTCACAGGCTACTAGTATATTTTCCTGCGAGAATGCATGATTCTCACAGGCTGCCTTAAGCCAGGGTGCGGGAAGTTCACACTGTGTTGAACTGCTAGGGTGCGAACTCTTTCTAAATCAAGGAAAAATATGGATTCTCAATGCTTCTAGAAGGGAATCTTCTAGAAGGATGAGATGGCATTCGAATGGTTATCCTAGTACTGGATTCCCTGATATTTTGGGATCATTCTTATCCAAGTAACTAATTCATTCTCTCCTATATATTGAGGGAATTATCATGGAAAAGGTTAAGCAAGGTGAAGCAAGATTCATTGGAAAATTAGTGAAAGAATTGTGTGAAGGATTGAAGCTTGAACAACAGGCTAGGAAACTCCAACAAGGATATCATAAGGGTTTTGATCTTCTTCATGCAAGTGAGCAAGTGTGTGTGTCGGAGCCAAGGGCCATCGAAAGGAAGTTTGCAAAATCAAGGCTCAGGTTGTAATCTTTACTTTCCATTAATATGATACAGTAATATGTCCCTTTCCCATAAAGCTATTTCCACTTTATTGTATAATTCCTTGATCATATACATAGATTGACTATTGAATAGATCATTCTTTCTTCACTTTGGTTGGTTTGTGTTGTCTTGGTCTTAATAGAATGAGAGCACTGGAGCAAAGCAGGAGCAACAAAGACCATAGGAAGCGATAATAAGGTACGTTATTAGTTCTTGCCTCCTATTTAATTCAATGGTCAAAATCTAGGGAAAGAGTCATGTTCTGTCTTGCTTTGTTCTAGATCCATGTGGATCTAGGGAGATCGGTTAGCGTCCGCACCTACGGATTTATCCAATAACAAAATTGGCGACTCCACTGGGGAACCATCCCATTTTATTTGTGGATTTTGATGTTTTTCTGTGACCATTTGCTCTGGTTTTACTTTTCTCCTGTACTATCAATCTTCGAGTCTTCAGGATATCCTGATAGACCTTCTGGGTCCAGAAGCCTTTTTCAATTTTGCTTCATTTTTCAATTTTTGATTTTGTTCAGGCATTCTCGCACTGTACTTCATTGCAGCCTGCAAGAATAGGTAGAGTTCACACTCTGCCTTTAGGTTTCAGTGCGAGGTTCTCGCACCCTGCTCAAGGGTCACCTGTGAGAATCAGTGATTCTTGCACTGTGTAATATTGCCTACCTGCGAACACAATTTTTCAAAAATTTTGGATTTGAGTTTTGGTATTTCCAACTGGACAGCTTAGTTTGATTGCATCTTATGAGTTTCTTGGACCCTTGATTGATGTATTTCTTGTTTTCATTTGCATGCATGAATAGTCTTAGGATTCCAAGGCTTTTTGTCATTCGTGTCTTGACTTTTGTTTCTTGACTTTTCTTGGCAAAACCATTCTTTCTGACTTCAGATTCTGAGTATGTTTGATTAGTTAAGAACCAGTGATTGGTTGAAAGTTGAGTTCTTGGTTTTTCTCATTTGCTTATTGGTTTAAAAGATCATTTTGTTTTGCATTTGAAAAAATTCTTTTGGTTTTCTCTTTATTTTTGTTTTCATTGAAAGAGTTGATTGGGTTTGTCATTGCTTGTTCATTTGGTTTTTGATTTTCTGTACTCTCGCTGTCATAGTGTGGGTCCTTTTTGAAAAGTGAACAAAAAATTTTTCTTTCAAAAAATTCTTTTCGTTTTAGAAAACATTGAAAATCCAATTATTGCAATTATTGAAGTATTTGAAAAAGAAACAATAGAGAATTGTCATTAGATAAGTGATTGTTTACATTTTCATTTTAAAGGAAATTTTGCATTGTAGTTCACGGTTGATCTGGAAAACTTTCTCTCTCTCCCATACATAGGATTCATTGAAAGAAAAGTGATACATTTCATTCTCATCCTTGCATTATTGGGTCAAAGTCATACAACATAAGTTTCACCTCCGTTTCCTTTGAGTAAACAACAGCTCTTAATAACACTGCGTAATCATAAAATTTATCTAGTAACTCTTTTCTAGGGCTTTATTACAACAACATTTAGCTAGGCTATCACTTTGGAGTAGGAAGAGAGATGCACTCTCCAAAAACACAAAACACACAATAGCATCTTGTGTTAGGGAGTGATAAATTCCATTTGCAACATCTTGTCCTGGGAAGCCCTTCCCACACAAGGGTCAAACACTAGGTTGCATTGATATTGGCAGAGTTACTCACCCTTCTTTGTTGATATCAGTGTAGATATTGCACATATTACGAGGATCACTCAGAGGTATACCCACAATGATGAGTGGAATCCTTTTGAGTTGATTGTGGGCTAGATACCCNCTGTGAAGGGGAAAGTCTTCACGGTACCTGGAATTGACGTTGACCAAACTCACTCGGGCTCCTTGGAGGGTATACCCACGATTATGTGTGGGAGCTTGCACCAGGGTGTAAGTCCATTAAGCAGGTCGTCAGCGTAACTTTTCTACCATAGCCCCACCCCTTCTCGTCTCTTTGTTGCGACATTGGATTTCATCACCAACTAGTGGCTTCGAAATTAGAAGTTCTTGTTTTCCTGGTGATTGCTTCCTAGATTTTGTTTACTAGCATGTGTTGTTTGTTTCTCAAAGTTGACCATAGGATTTTCTTCGTGAAGTTTGTCACTCGTTTACAATAGCTCCTCCACGTCGTTCACGTAGAATGCAAGGTTTATCTCCAGAGCATCTAGACAGTTCTCAACCCTTGCCTATAGGTACACCTGAGGGCTCTCCTCAACAAAGTGAAGCCACAGTCGTGCCCACACCACAAGTGGAATGAACTGACTCTCTAGAACCTTTCCGAATTGCCAATACTCGAGAGGATTTTCGACTTCACCTTGGTTCCAAGCGACCTTTTATGCGACTGAATTCTTCCAGAGACTTAGTTGTTACATCTTTTGGATCACTCGTTGGGCCTTTTCTCGGTGTAGAAGGCCAAGATCCTTTTTGGTCTACAGGTGATTTCCGAAGGAACCTTTTTGGTCCTGGTTTGTCTGTGGTCTCTGAAATCAACCCTCCAGTGTTTTCTAAGACAGAGACTGTACCGTTGAATACCACTTATCACTTTACTATCCCTACCGAGATGGCCCATCTCACAAATACTACGAGTGTCCCAACTGGGTTCACTGTAGCTGGTCTTGCTCCTATAAACACCCAGCGAACACCCAATGTCACTCCAACACTACCACCCGGATACCATGCGTTGAATTCTTCTATTCCAATACCTCCACAAACCCCATCCGGTTCTCCAGGTGGTCCTTCTTTTCCTGGGCTCCCTATTCCTGGTTTTATTCTGACACTCCCTCAATTTCCTTCTGGAATACCTTTCTTATCTTCCACTGGCAATCCAAATCCTAGTGGCACTATCCCATCCATTACACCAAACTTGCAGATTCTCGTTGGTGGACAAGGTGGTACGATTCAAATTCCTCTTACCGGACACATTCCAATTACTACACTACCTTCGATTGGGACACAACTTTTGGTTGGAACTCCGCCTACAATAGGGGGACCAACCCCACCTTTTGGACAAAATATACCTCCCTCTTTGGCCCATTATTGGAATCAGATGATACAAAATTCTCCTCAAATGACTGGGGGGCAGCAGTTGCCTGTCCCTACTATAGGCCAACCATATCTAGGTATACCCAATCCTATTAGGGGTATGAATGCTCAAACTCATGTCCCCACTCAAGGTTACAATCCCTTGAGCTACTATCCTCTCCAACAACCACCGAATCTACCTGGGTCATCCCATTATGCACAGACTACTTACGGTCCTACTGGTTTGCCGACAGGTCTTCCACCCCAAAGCCACCAGTATCCGCAGGTGAATCGACAGTTACCTTTTCTCGCTACTTTGGATTTGCCAGATTTGTCTAGGATTTTAAATGATCCTATTCGTCACTCTCCCCAATGGCCTGTTATTCCAGCCAAGCTTCCATCGGACATTCCTAAATTCGACAACAAAGTGGGAGAGGACCCGAACAACCATGTTATGACTTTTCACCTATGGTGTTCATCCAAATCGTTGATGGATGACTCTATTCGTTTACATCTTTTTCAACGAACCCTTACAGGTTCTGCTACGAAGTGGTATATTGAATTACCGTGTGGTTTCTTCTCTGACTTCAATACCCTCGCTATGGCTTTCCTTACACATTACTAGTTACCGATCCGTTATGACAGTGGAACCGAGATTTTGACTTCTTTCAAACAGAAAAAAGGCACTCATATATCTGATCACATCCATGAGTGGCGAAGGAGATGACGTCTCATTAAACTTGAGCTCTTTGATCAGTTACTGGTAGAATGGTTTACAAAATCATTTGTGAACGAAATCGGTAAGGAGATTTCCATGGGTGGCGCACTCACAAAAGAGCAGGCTATAAGTCGTGCTCAATATCTTGATCTCGTTGATTCACAAACGGGAACTCTTTATGATTTACTACTTGATTTACCTCATCCTAATGCTTCCAGCACTTCAATTACTCCAGCTGCTTCACATGCGACAGTGTGATTGGTATTGCTCAAGCTCAATCACATTTCGTTTCAAGCACAAACCCTAAATATTCTTCTTATAATGTTCAAAATGCTCTGTCTCCTGCTACTCCCATCGGCAAGACTTCTGAGGTAAATGCTGTCTAATCTACCCCAGCTGGTAAAAACAAATCTAAAAAGGGGAGAGGTAAGAAAAAAGAGGGAAAAAATAATAATCAAGCAGAGCAAACTAAAACCACTCATGTTGAAGATCGGGATAAGCGCAAACCATGATACCCTTGCCTTATCTGTGGTGATGATCATTACAGGAAGGATTGTCCATGACGTGCCGAGGTCAATAAGTTCCTTCAGGGAACCCCGAAACCACCTGCACTGGATGTCTTGTTCCAACCCTTCCCATCTCAACAACAGGCTCAGTTGGTCATCCATGACCAACCATCCTCTTCTACTACATCATATGTTTTGATGTGTACTGGTGATTCTGAGAAGAACAACATTGCACTCACAACTCGAGCCAAAGATTATTCTCCATCTAAGGAGAAGGTTGATGATTTAGCTCTTGCTTTGGTACAACCCTCTCCAACGTCTTCACCTACCAACGATCCTCTTCATCTTGAATGATAGAGCCTTGACACAGTTCTGCGACCCCCCCCCTAAGGGTGTTGTTCAGAAATCGGCTTTCAATCCTCATGCTCATGTGGCCCAGAACTACAACATTGTTGAAGATCTGGCCCAAGCACCTTCAGTGATGTCAACCCTTGAAGTCCTTCAGACTTGTCCTGCACAATGGAAGGCACTATTGAAAGCTATAGGTGGTATTGACCCAATAAATATGAATTTAATAGTCTTTGACTTGGAAGATCACATTCCAAGGTTACCCCCTCAAATCGCATTTCAAATACAGGCGGTTGTCTCCGACAAAAACATTTGCCGCACCATTATCGATGAGGGTGCCTCGACTTGTGTTATGTCTCTTGCTTGTTGGAAAGCCATTGGCTCTCCTCCTTTGAATGAATCCCAGAACACTCTTAAAGCCTTCAATGGATCTTGTTTTAAACATTATGGTGTTCTCCTTTCATTGCCTATCATGTTAGAAGTTAAAATGGTCCAAGTTGAAGTGGAAGTCTTCAACGCTCCCCTTGATTATAATCTTCTGCTTGGACGCAGCTAGATCGATTCCATGCATGCAGTCGTCTCAAAACTTTTCTGTGTAGTACGTTTACCTCATCAAGGAAAGGTTGTTACCATTGACCAACTTGCCTTTTTCAATTCTGATACCCATACTGGCAACGTGTCGTTTATTGCTAAAACCCCACCGGGTTATGAGACTGTCGGTGTAGGCCTTTTAAAGGACTCCTCATTAATGGGTACTTTCCCCATTCCACAGCCTGATGTTCCACGCCCATTAGTTGCTTCTATCAAGATGATTTCCACCATGCCTCACGAACTTCCTGCATCTTCCGACCCTTGGATAGTCCCTGACCTTGGAGATCATTTTCGTTTCGGTGACACCATGCTGTTAAGTCCGGTTGAATCCGCCTATCAGGCCATTCAATAAGAAACACCTTCTACCCCCTATATTGATGAGTTGTCTCCCAATCCTTTTCGTGTTATTTTTCCCACTAATGAGATGATCATGTCCGTCATGGAGGACACCCCTTGGGACGATGGACATCATCGTTCCATACTCTTTTTGGAACAACACACTCTTGAGAACTACCAACGGATTTCGACTCCGTCGACCGTTTGTTGTCATCTCGATGGTTCTCGCAACTACACACGATGTGTTTGCTGAAGGGAACTTAAGTAATATCTCACCCACGATTCCCATTGACATATCCATTAAACCTGGGATTGTTGAAAATGTCCATATTGGAGCTTCGTGTTCTTCCGACGAAATTGTCACCTACACGTCTCTATTCAAAGAATTTCATGACATCTTCACCTGGAGCTATGAAGAGATGCCAGGTATCGACCCTACAATTGTTGTACATGAGATAAAGACATACCCTGATGCTAAACCCGTCCGGCAATGCCTTCATCCAGTTCACCCATATAAAGCGGCAACTATCAAGATTGAAGTTGAAAAACTTCTGAAAGCTAGCTTTATTTATCCAGTGGCTCTTACAGAATGGGTTTCCAATCCTGTCTCGATTGACAAGAAAGGAGACAGTATTCGTGTATGTGTTGATTATAGGGATATTAACAAAGCTTGTCTCAAAGACAACTTTCCTACCCCCTTCGTCAATTAGATTGTTGATGATTGCATCGTAAGTGAAATCTTCTCTCTCATGGATGGTTTCTCCAGCTATAATCAAATTAACATTGCTCCCGAGGATCAACATTAGACTTCCTTTATTTGTCCTTGGGGTACTTTTTCATATCGGAAACTCCCTTTCGGTCTTAAGAATGCGGGCACAACTTTTCAACGCGCTATGTCTTATGCTTTTCATGATATAAAGCATATTGTTCAACCCTATTTGGACGATTTACCAGCTCATTCTATGCGCAGAGTTGATCACCCAACCCACCTCCGGGCTATTTTCGTTCATTGTCGATTCTATCGTATATGTTTAAATCCTCATAAGTGCATTTTTTGCATAGAATCCGACCGTCTTCTAGGTTTTATCGTTTCGCATCAAGGGATCCGGGTGGATCCTATTAAGGTTGAGGCCATCCTTAATCTCCCTCCTCCTTCTACACTGCACCAGTTGCAAAGTTTGCAGGGGAAAGAAAACTTTCTTCGTCGTTTTATCCCTAATTACGCTGAGATCGCTCGTGGTTTTACGCGACTACTAAAGAAAGATTCAGAGTTCTTCTGGGATACCATTGCCAATAATGCTTTTGAAACTTTGAAGTTATCCCTCATGCGAGCTCCGCTTCTCTTTCCTCCCAATTATAGCCGCGATTATTTCCTTTATCTTGCTACCTCGGAGTACACTATTGGCATGGTTCTTGTCCAAGAGGATGATGTGCACGAAGAACATGTTATTTACTACTTGATTCAAAGTCTCACACCAACTGAAATTAGGTATCAACATGTTGAAAAACTAGCCTTGGTTGTCGTTCAAGCCGTCCAACGCTTCTGGCACTATATCCTCTCACGCAAGACTACGGTGATTTCTCATTGAAACCCTATGTAACATATTTTGACACGTCAATTGCTAGGGGGAAAATACTCCAAATGGATTGTAATACTCCAGGAGTTTGACTTGGAATTCGACCGCGCCAAGTCCAATAAATCCTTAGTTTTTGCTGAGTTGATATGCGATTTTCCTCACTCTGCAACAGAAAATGTAGCAGTGGATTCATTACCAAATGAATCTCTTTTCTTTATTAGCACTAATGATATTTGGTATGGGGATATCATTATATATCTCCAAACCCAAAATTTTCAGCCTACTTTATCTAGTACTGACCGATGTCGCATACGTTATCAAGCTCGTCAATACATTATCCTCGGGGATACTTTTTACCGTCGGGGAATTGACTCTGTTTTTCGACATTGTATAACGTTTGACGAAGCCGAGAAAAATCTAAATGACTGCCATTCCGGAGCATGTTGTGGTCATATGTCTGGGTATGCTACTGCCCAGAAGATCTTACGCACAGGGTATTTTTGGCCTTCTTTGTTTAACGACTGCAGTACTGCCATTCATAAATGCCATGCCTACCAGACCTACAATCAGAAAATTTGGTCACATCTTGCTCCTCTTCATCCTGTGGTCTCAGTTGGTCCCTTTGAGAAATGGGGCATCGATTTCATGAGATGTCACCCTCACTCGGCCGGGGGGCATGGTTACATCATTGTAGCCATTGATTATTTTACGAAATGGGCCGAGGTGATGCCGACATTCGACAATACTAGAAAGATCGCAGCCTTATTTCTTTTCAATCACATCATAGCTCGTTTTGGTGTTCCCCAAGCTATTGTCACTGATCATGGTAGCCACTTTAGGAATTTTATGATGTCTAAACTTACGGAAAAGTTGGGTCTTCGCCATGATAACTCAACGCCCTATTATTCACAAGCTAATGGTCAAGTTGAAGCGATTAAAAAAGTTCTCATAACTATGCTTCGATGAATGATAGGGATTCATAAAACAAGTTGGCACACAATGTTGTTTTCGGCATTGTGGGCATACCGGACATTTGTCAAGTCCGCTACTGGGTTTACGCCTTTTCGGTTAGTCTATGGTGTGGAAGCCATTCTTCCTATAGAATGTGAGATACCCTCTTTGAAGCTAGCTATTAAACTCCTACCCAACACTTCTGCTGAAGAAGAACGTCTATTGTATCTTATGCGATTAGACGAAACTCGATGTGATGCCACTCTAGTAATAGAATCCAAGAAAAAATGTGTCAAGGCCCAATATGACAAGCATGTCAAGCCTCACATTTTCTCCGAAGGTGATCTTGTTCTTCTCTATGAACAGAATCGAGATGTGTTAGGAGATGGAAAATTTGAACCCATGTGGCAAGGTCCTTATATTGTTCGCCAAGTTTTGGAAAAGGGAGCATATGAGTTGGTACATTACGATGGTATCCCTTTGAGTGAACCCAGGAATGGGTTGTACTTGAAGAAGTACTATGCATAAATCATCTGTGCACAAGTACTTGTATTTTAATGTATCA